>CM062804.1:409993324-410237011 GCA_031772625.1 Pinus tabuliformis | reverse complement strand
GTCTAAAGACAAGTTTGTCGCTAATTAATGATTTTTAACGAGTCTAACGACAAGATAACTCGGTACTTTTCTTTTTTTTAGAGAGTATGAAAAAGGTACATAAAGTTAACTCCAAAGTCCTTTTTCGTCATCTAACCCTTAAGTCCGAAAAAGTAAAAAACAATACAGAAGGGATGAGTTTTCGATAGTTTTAACGAGCCGAATCACACAAGTGCTCGATCTTTTTGTGCAATAATCCCTCAGGTCCAAAAAGATTAAAATCTAGAGGAGGGATAGCACTTCCTGTCCCTTTAACGAGCTGGAAGGCCAAGGACTCGACAATCTTTTCATATTTTACGAGTCAGATGAAAAGAGCTTAAAGAAGACTCGTCTTTTGAGGAACGAGTGATAAACAGGGTTAGCTGCTGATTCCAGGTACATGTTGGAATTTTCCAATCACAGCAGTGTCACAAGGATGGCTAGGTGAAATCACTCTTCGCAGCTGTTCCTCAAAATGGGTAAACAATCATATGGAAGTGAATGATCGGCCAAATGAAAAGTGGAGGTGACGGTGCAAACACGACCAAGGCTTTAATGGCTGATAAAGTTACATTCATAGTGGTTATTTACCGGGTGGTGCTTATGTTTATTTTTTAACGAGCATGAAGTCCGCGTTAAAACTGCTTGGATCTTGCGTTTATTTCTTAACGAGCATGAACTTTATGCTAAAACTGCTCGTTTATATGGTCAAATTTTGTTTTTTACCATACCTAGCTTAGCCCTTTTTCAAAGATAGTACTGCATTCTCAATTGCTGCACCAAACTTAGTTAGAAATGAATAACATTTGTTTGAAAATGAGATTAAAACCCTAATATTTCGCTTTGAATTACTTAAAAAGCAATTAAAAAGTGTTTTTACCTCTCATTTTACCATTTCATTTGAACTTGGTTTGTTGGAGCTTTGGAGGTGCCTCTCCCCCCTTGATTTTCACCAGCTGATTTCGGGAGATTCTGTGGACGATTCTCGGCACCGTCTGGACCAGGTTTGAGCTAAACCCTAGCTCTTTCTTTTCATGGTTTCATTTTTCCATTCTGTGCCTGTTTCCCTGTCTTCCTGAGCACCTGGGGTTTTGTCAGGGCGCTCTGCCATCAACGCAGGTGGTTCACTCGAAACCTACGTTGAATGTCAAGCTGCCTTAAGGCAGTTTGACCTTCAACACAGGTGGAACACTGGTTACCTACGTTGGGCACAAAAACTGGTCTTCTTGCACAGTTTTTTGATGAAATTTTGCCAGTTTCTCATCAAATCCAGGATCTTACTCTTTCTCTTGTTTGTTTTGCAGGGATCTTTGAGCAAAATGTCCCTTACATGGCGAGAACGAGAACATGAAGAAGAAGACATGATTGCCCTCCATGACCCTGTCACGGTGAACGCGCTGCGGATCTGTGGCCTGCTGAAGTTTTTTCGTATCTGTAGCATGAGAGCACAGATCTCTTTACTGCAGTATATGCTTGATGCTTGGGATCCCATCAACCAAGTATTCCAGATTAGGGGAAAATCCATCCCCTTGACCATAGTGGACATTTACTTCTTGACTGGGTTGTCAAGGCGGGGTGCCCCCATTTCTTTGTCAGGTTCGGCCCGGGGGAATGACTCCGTGAGAGACTATGTCCGCCAGTATTGTAGGGAAGGTTCCCAGCCGAGCAGAGACGGCAAGGTCGTTATCTGTGAGATTACTGACAGGTCTCTCAGGTCCATTCTGTATACTATTGGTAGGATGGCCGGTAGTGCATCTCTTCATGTCGGCAACAGATCTTATGTGCAGCATGCCTTGGAGTGTCTCCAACCGAAAGTATTCAACTGGTGTGATGCAGTACTTCTTCAGATGAAAAGTCAGTTGACCAAGGTAAAGGACGGTAAGCTAAAGAACTTTGGATTTGGTTCTATTTTGACTGCCTTTGCCTTAGAGAAAATACCACTGATGCAGCCTCAGTATATTGCACTCGACTTGCCTTCTCCCACCGAGCGACGCATGCAGAGATGGGTTGATCACATGTCTAGGCATGCTGGTCAACCTCAGATTACTTTCACTGATACCTTCTTCAGGTGGTTCGAGCACCAGGAGATGGTTTATTCCGAGTATCCATATGTTGGCATGGGTTTCCAAGGTGATCCGGATTTGGTGTTACCGGATGGCGAACAGTGGGGCGCTATTGGTAAAATCTCTGACCATATCACTGTTTACTGTTTTTATTCATAATGTTTCTGTGCTTTACTCTATCAAGACTTTAATCAAACTCTTTGTGTGCATTGCATATGTTGGCCCTGTTCGTCCAGCAGTTCGCCCGAGAGCGCCAGTCGCTACCCCAGCAGGGGAGCCTGCTGGGAGGGTTATTCTTCGCGACCTTGACGTGGCGAGACCCTTACAGCTGTGCAGGAGCAGGTTGAGAGCCTTACTCTCAGTATTCCGGATGTACGGATCGATGAGTTACCTTTATAGTTGCAGCGTCATACTACTGGTGTGCTTAGACAATGGACTCATCTCTTGCGCATGATTGCACAGGCCGTGACGTGCTATCATGAACATCACTAGGCTAGGGTGCCCCCTAGCATTTTTTTGTTTTTTGGGTCATGCGACCAATTTTGTCTTGGTTACAGAACATTATGTGTAAACGATAAACAACTTATATATATATATATATATATATTTTGATTTTCGGGGTTTATTCTGGTTGAGTTATATGATCCACTTGTACAACATTGATGATGCATTTCCTTTTATAAATGTCACAAATGTCTATCTAACACATAGTTTGCTAATGAGTCGGCTAATGTGTTTAAGTTCCTGGAAATATGTTGGTATTGAATTAAATCAAACTGTCTTTCCAAAATCTTAACCCTTAGAAACATACGATAAATAGCTGGATTGCGGACATAATATATACCATTGAGTTGTAGTATCACGAGTTGTGAGTCTAGCCTGACGATCAGTCGGCGTATACCATGGGTGATGGCATCAGAGAGGAGTTCTATCAACGCGCTACACTCAGCGATATTATTCGTTGATTGCCCAATACACACACCTCTGAAACTCATTAACTCGCCGCTTGGATCAAAAATGGCCCAGGCCGCGGAGGACAGGTTACGCGAACTACGACTCGCTCCGTCAGCATATCCCACACATGTCTCAGAAAGGTTCAACATCTGCAATAAATGTAAAAATGTGGATTACTCGACCAAAACAAACACTTTAGCGAAAATAAAATACAACAAAAGCACACAGGTTACTATTTAAGCATAGTAACGCTTGAGGTACAACCCGTTGCGGGGTTGCGCCAGTGGAATTCCGTCATAGTCCATTAACTCGTAGGCTCCTTTTGCTAACACTCGTTTAACAATATAGGGGCCCATCCATAAAGAATTAAATTTACCTGCTCCCAATTTATCGGATTCTTGGTTGTAAAGCAAGACCAAGCCACCTTTGGAGAAGACACGGGGTTTGACATTTTTGTCGAACTGCGCCTTGACTCATTTCTTATGGGCTTCGTTAGCCAAAGCGGCATCACGACGGGTTTCATCCAATTGGATTAGTTCCAAGAAACATTCATCTTCTTCTGAACTTCCGGGGAGGAGATCAATTGCGAGTTTAAGAGACGAAATTTCACACTGGACTGGTAAGACTGCCTCCAGGCCATACACCAGTTGGAAAGGTATGAACCCAGTCGCATTCTTTACCGATGTTCGGTAAGCCCACAAGGCTGAGTACAGGATTAGGTGCCACCTTCTTTTGTGAACCCCGATCATCCTTTGCAACATACGCTTCAGGACCTTGTTGATTGCTTCAACTTGTCTGTTGGCTTGCGGATAATACGGGGTAGAGCTGTCGTGAGATAGCCCTAGCTTGGAAGCTAATTCAACCATCATGTGATTGCGAAAATGCGATCCATGATCTGTAACTATAGCCTGTGGTACGCCGAACCTGGCGACTACATGATTGAAAAAGAAAAGGGCAGCTGTTTCACCAGTGTTATCCAATGTAGGCATCGCCTCGGCCCATTTGGTAAAATAGTCAACGGTGACTATAATATACCCATGCCCCCCGGTCGAGGTGGGGTTACATTGCATGAAATCGATGCCCCATTTGGCGAAAGGCCCAATAGAAACTATTGGCTGTAAAGGTGCGGGTGGAATTTGGATTTTACGAATTCCAGATCAAACACTTGAAGGATCACTATCCATTTTGAATACTTGCCCCCCAGCAACTGTCGCGACAGTATATAAGTCATGGGGTTGCAATCTGATAAAATGGTAGTTTTCCGAAAGAGGACATAATGTCGAAATCTTTGAATCGCTTGAACAGCTGCAAGCGCTAGTTTTTCAACATAAGAATATTTGCTTTCTGTATCATTCAAGTTTTTACTTAAATAATATATAGGATGTTCAATTCCATCGACTTCTTGAACTAAAACCATCGCAATGGTTGTATCTGCTGCGGCCAGATACAGGTTAAAATCTCTTTGATAGTCTGGGGCATACATTAATGATGCTTTTACTAGAGAATCTTTCAGAGCATCAAAGGAAGCTTGCGCCACCTGATCCCAGACAAAAGGTACATCCTTTTTCAAAAGACGAGTATAACCTTTAGCAAGTTCTGCGTAATTTGGAATGAACCTCCTCAGAAAGTTTGCTTTCCCTTGGAGTTTCTGAATCTGAAGCAAATTTGAAGGTGGAGGAAAATTAATGATTGCCTGAACCTTGCAAGGGTCGAGACGAATCCCATCCTTAGAGACTACAAAACCAAGTAAACGACCAGAACCGACGCAAAACACACATTTGTGCGGATTGAGTCTTATCTTGTAGTGTCGGCAACGTAGAAATATCTCTCTTAAATGCTGCGGATGATCAGTCTGCTTTCGCGAATGAGCCGGAAGGTCGTCGAGATATGGTTGAACGATGTTCTTGATGTCATGGAAGGCATAATTCATTGCCCTCTGAAACGTCGCCCCTGCGTTCTTTAAACCAAAGGGTAATTTTCGATAAGCGAATGTGCCCCACGGACAAATAAATGCAGTCTTTGACTGGTCCTGTGGGTGGATATTTATTTGATTATACCCGGAAAATCCATCCATAAATGAAAAGATTTCACATCTGGCGCATTCATCAATTATCTGGTCGATGAAGGGTGTAGGGTAGTTGTCCTTCGGACAAGCTTGGTTTACATCCCTATAGTCGACACACACTCTAATCGTCCCTTGTTTCTTCATAACAGGGACAATATTTGATACCCAATCAGTTAGAGGAACCAGGTAGATGAAACCAACATGGAGAAGCTTTCCAACTTTTGCTTTAATGGCAGCGGCTTTCTTGGGGTGCACCTGCCGAAGCCGTTGTCTTACTGGTTTGACATCAGGATACATCTTAATTTCATGTTCAACGATACTCGAGTCAATGCCTGGCATTTCATCGTATGACCAAGCAAAGACATCTCTGAACTCGCGAAAAAGAGCGTTATATATTTCCAGTTCTGAAGGGGAACAACCTTTGCCGACATAAATATTCTCTACAACACTTGTTTTAGTCGAGATATTTATGGCTATAGTCTCTTCAATATTGGATAAGTTTCACTCGGAATCCACCGTATTTACAGTATTTGATAGGAATTCAAAAACTGAAGGGTGATAAAGGTCATGTTGAGTATCTTCTTCATATTCTGGAAGAAGGGAACGATGGTGGTGATCATTCCATGGTGCCCCCTCAATCAACATTGATTGTAAGATTCCCTCGTCGGTCCCATGCACTTTCGACCAAGGATCTAATGAGGTACCATATTCTCTAGACCTATCTACCCAAACGCTTGACGAGCGTTGATTTGGGTTCGCCTCCCATGCCTGAAACATTGATTGCTACAATATTTCTATTGGGCTTGGGAGCAAAACCATGGCATGATCCATGTCTATATCATCTTTTGCGACCTTTGTGGAAGATATCATGTTGCAGGTTGCTACCAACGCTACATCTCCTATGTAGATGGGAGGTGGAAGCGCGAAAGTTCCCATCAATGTGGGGTCTTTCAGTAGGTCTACTTCGATATCTTGAAGCGAATGGTTGCTTCCATGGATCATGGGAATGCTTCCTGTAACTTGTGAACCATTAGGGAGGAAGTTCTGTTGGTCGACGACCGTAATCCCTCCTTGAAAAGGGAATGCGATCTTCCTAAAATAAGTCGACACTACCGCTGCCATGGCATATATCCATGGTCTTCCCAGTAGGATGTTATAGTCAAGATTCCCATCGATGACTTCAACATCTATTTCCACTGTTTTTCCCCCTAGTTCAACCTTCAAGTTATTTAGGATACAGTACGGGGTGTACGTCCTTCCGTCGAATGCTTTTAATGTTGTCGATGATCGCGACAAGGTTGGAGACCCTAGAGTTTTCCAGAAACTCATCGACATGATACATGTAGATGGCCCCTCATCAATAATTGTTCGGTGAACAGTTTTGTTGAGGGCTTTCACTTGAATAAGGAACGGTAATTGAGCTGGAAACTGAGGATTGTATCCTTTGTGGTCGAAGGATACAAGATTGGAATCCTTAGGATCCACCCCACCAATAGCCGATAACAACGCCTGCCTTTGGGATGGGCAATTTTGTAATACCTCAAGAGTCGACATAGCGGATGGCGATTGGGCCAAATCTTCCACTATGTTATAATGTTGCGCTGCTCTGGCGCGAGGATTAAATGTCGACTTGTGTACTACTCCCTTCGGCGGTTTTATTGTTAATTCAGGAATGATGGGTGATACAACTTCTGTCGAAGTTGTTGTCGAACTACTTGGTTGATCTTTACCTTTGTCGTTCGACAGCTGCGGATTCCCGTAATCTTTATTCCTTGTTGAAATCAAAGCATCATTTTGTTGCTTGGAGATCGACAACATTAGCACTTGCGACGGAGAAGCATTTCCACTATCAACCAGATTTTGACCTTGATTGGGAAACGGATTAGTTAACACAGCCGAGGTATGTGAACTTTTGAAGAACCTTTTAAGCTCAGCTCTGTATGGACAATCTTGTGTCCAATGATCCTCATCACATATAAAACATGGAGTTTTTGGTTTCCCTTTCTTAGGAGGGTTTGAAGAAGTTTTTTCAGGGGATGACTCACCCTGTTTCTTCTTCTTCCCTTTGTTTTGCTTCTTCTTGCTTCCTGGTTGATTGGGTTCTTTGCCTTTATCTGCCGATACGGCATTTACTTCCGAAGCAAGAATTTCTTCTTTTGCATTTTGATCTGAAGTCTTACGGGTTTTCTTGGACGAAGCCTTTGTCGACTTTGCGTTTGTTGTGCCAATCACACCGTCGCCGGCATGAGAATCACTATTTGATTTAGGAGGAGGAGGAATTGAGAATTCCAGTCTAGGGGCGTCAGGTATTTTGTCGTAGAGCATGCCAGACTGAGTATACACTAAGTCTAGATATTGTGCACGAGCAATAACCTGCTCCTCTATTATGACTCCCCCCTTGGCCACATCTTCCGTTATAGCAGGAAGTAACGACTTAATAAACCATTCAGCTAATAGCTGATCGGGAACGTAAGTCTTTACCATCCTGCGACGACGACGCCACTCATGTATATGATCGGATATATGAGTGGCCATTGTCTGCTTGAAGTTGGTTAAGATTTCCGTTCCCGTTTCATACCTTATCGGTAATTGAAAATGGGTTAAGAAAGTCGTGGCTAGGGAACTGAAATTGTCGAAAGAGGCTCTAGGTAATTCAATATACTATTTAGCCGCTGGACCTGTCAATGTCCTCTGAAAAAGGCGAAGCCTTATCGAATCATCGTTCAGGGTGTTCGATGAACACCACAGATGAAAAGTCATCACGTGATTCGACGGGTCTTCGCCTGGGTTTCCATTGAATTTAGGAATGTCCGATGGAAGTTTGTGAGGAATCGCTGGCCACCAAGGGGCGTAAGCAATTGGATCGTTTGTTAATTGGTGTAAATCGGGTAACTCTAATGTTGCCACGAATGGTAACTGTTGATTCAGGTTAGGTGAGGTGTACCCAGGATACGATGGAATCGCCTGAGCAGTAGGCCTTTGCATACCAGCATAATGTAATTGATGTTGGTATGACTGATACGGTTGGTGGACTTGACCACTGTAAAGCGGTTGGTTTTGACCGTTTTGAATATACGGTTGTCCACTGTTCGCAAAGATCTGCTGCTCAGAACCTTGGTACACTTGCTGGAATTGTGGTTGTTGGTATTGCACCAGCCACGGTTGTGAAGCCATGTTCTGCTGCACTATACTAACCGGTGGACCAAGATGTGGGGTAATTGTACCCGTTTGGACCTGCGTCGCCCCACAATTTGGCGATTATGGTTGTGTCACAGGGTCAAGGGGTTGTTGCATTACAACCTAAGAAATCTGAGGTTGACATACAACAGGCATCGTTTGAACTTGTGACACTGTTACAATAGCTGGTGTTGTCGGGATGTTCGACATAGGTGCACATTGTTGCATAGAATACACAACTCTTGGCTGTTGGGGTAGCATAGGTACCCAACCACTTGTCGTAACTCCAGTATAACCTGAATACTGTTGAGAACTGCTGTATGGATATCCTCCCAGAGGGGGTAATGAAAGGGCATACTGCCCCCCATACGGTAGCAATCCTGAACTCAAGGGGATTGTTTGCCCTTGGGGACTGGATGGCCCAAATTGACCTCCATAGGGATCAATCTATTGAGTCTCAACATAAGATTTACCGGATATTATTCTGGAGGAACAAACTGGAACAGACCACACTGTCGAAATAGTCCCTGGGTGGACTCCTTCTAGCGGTTGCGAGCTAGTTGGGACAGATGGTGTGCCAGCAAACATCGTCGGAGTGACAACAGGGAGTTCTGCTGTCGCTGTGTCGTTCGACACAGTCCTAGATGTTGGCGGTTACGCAGACATTTTGAGTCTATCCAATAGGTTTCCTAACGATTCTACAGGAACTTCCACTGGTGATAGACTAACTTCTGATGTAGAAGGAAATAGAGTGACCCCTACTCCAAAATGGGTTGGAGTACTTGCTTGCGGATCCTCTACAATTTCCTCTATCGCAATCAAACCAGGTGGAAGAGGAAGACCATCAGGTCCGTAAAATATTTCTGGTGCCGAAGAAGGGGTTGAATCGATAGTGACAGTTGTTTGAGGGACAAGACTCTCTGGATCGGTTACAGATGGAACTGGTTCAGTAACGCAAGTATTTGTTCTCAGACTAGGATCAATGTTACTGTCCCTCTATGGCTGTTGAACTTCTTCAATAGAGGCAGGGTTTCCAGAAATGTTTGGAGTAACCGGAATCTCAGCTGTTGTCGGAACACTTGTTCTAACTTTGATAGGAGATTTCGAACCGGTTAAACGAGTTCGCTTTGTCCATACAATTTTCGATTCCAGAGACAAAGACGGTTGAATCGTAAGCCTCCGCGAACAACGGGGTTTCAATTGACTTTCTTCCACGATTGCGGATTACTCGATCAACTAAAATACAAAAGGGGAAAATGTGTTTCCGTATTGAATGAATTTTATTAGATGCTTTAGACACAACTTGCTTTTTCACTTTTAAAGAGTCGAGAAAAAGCTAAAGATGACTCTAGTCTCCTTCGATGTTTTAACGAGCCCGAAGTGACAAATGCTCGGATGGACTTTTTCTGTTATAGAGTCTGAAAAAGGCCAAAAGGAACTGCTCTGGAGTTCTAGGCAGAGGGTGTGCCAAACTTTTCGCAAAACCGCAGAATACTTTTTAAGGTACGGGCGGTCGATCTTCCTGAATGCTGTATTCAGTGCATTGCGATCAGTAGGGTGGCCGACACGGCTTCCTAAGGATAAAGGTTAAATTCCTATAGGGGTATCCCAATATATACGCGACGATACATGGGAGCACAATCCGTACTGGCACTATCGTCCCTCAGGAGGAATCACCCACCTTCCACGAGATCGACAGTCACCAGGCTTAACGACGTCGGAACACGTCTCTAGCCTAGACCTCTATGTTGTGCGTTATGTTGCAAAGCGTTGTTAGGTTCATTCAGTTTATTTTGAGTTGATCTTTTTAGAAGTTTGCCTTTCAGGATCACCACGAGATGTATGGTACAATTCCTAAATGTAGTCTAAGATGATAAGCAAGCTTTATTATCTTTTCAACTTTGAAAATCCTAGCTACTAAGGGAAAAGAAAGACACCATCTTTTCTCAAAGAGCAATCAGCACACTCTAATGCACTCTTCCTAAATCAAGCATGCAAACTATCAAAATGCAAATGCACAATGCAGGTGTTTGTTTTCCGCTTTCTTAGTATTGATGCCTACAAAGAAAGCTTTTTGTACAACTTGGAATTTGCTTTTAAATGACAAGTACAAACAAGTTTACTTTTTCGAAATCAACAAGGGTAGAAGAGATTACAACACTTTGCGACTTTCGAAATGAATAATTGTTTCGACACTTAAAAGAGACAAACTCAAACCAATAAGCAAAAGCAAATGTATAATCAACTACAAACAACCAATGAAATCTCTCCTAAGATCACAGTCAACAGATCTGAATCAAGGGCTACAGGATGATTATTTCACTCATGCAAAGGAAAACTGTAAATGACGCCACAAACACATAAAAACACTCACAGTATTTTTGTACAAAAGGAGGTGGAATTTAAGCAGAGAAAAGGGGTTATCAGACTAGTACCTATGCTGGTTAAAGGCTACAAAAAACAAAGATCAAAACAGGGCAACAGAGAGCAGAGAACCCTAGCTGCACAAGGCCACACTGGTTCAGCGCAACCTCAACACTGTAGTTCTGACATTCAGCGCAGGTAGCCTTCACGGGACCTGCGTTGAAATGCAGACTGCCTTCATAGCAGTTGCGCTGAAGGAGAAACTCTCGTTTCTCACTGGGTTCTGGGTCACAGATTTCTCAATAATCAACGGTTTCAGGCCAAATCAGAAACACAAGCAAGGTATAATAAAAGGGATGCTTTGAGAGGGTACTAAGATCTATCACAAAGGATCATCAAATCATTTGTGAGTCCATTTTTCAGATCATAGACAAAATCCAGTGAAGGATCATGGCAACAACTGTCTACTTTGCAACTGAGAATAGCAGAAGCAGTTCGATTGTTGCTGTTGAGTCTATGAAGCAAACAATGATAGAAACACAAATAAAATGACTAAAACAAATCTCCCTAGCGGATTCGCCAATTTGTTGTGGGGAAAAATGCCTATGCAGGATGATCCTATCCACCTAAGGTGTGACAGTGCCTTAGCAACAAACAGAGACATCTATTTTGGTTTCTTCCTTTATGAAATGTGAAAGAGGGGAGATCAATAGACTTACCGGTGTCTTCCATTTGTCCCTCGATCCAGATCCTCTTCTCTTTGGGTGTTCACAGCTACTTGCCTCCTCGCTCGCCCAGCTTCAACAGATTCCTGCGAGATCACAAGAGAACAGCTACTTGCAACAAGAGAACAGCTACTTGCGACAAGAGAAGAACACAACACAAAGGCAGATATTCATATTCATAAATGATTCAAGATTAGAAATAAATCAAATACACTAATGCAATCATACATCAAAGATACATCAGTATATAGGAGAAAACCAAGATAGCTTTATTGATAAATAACAAGGTTCATGAAGAGATACAACCCAGAGGGCTCTAATCCAGCATCTCCTTCCCAGCAGAATGGAATTCCTATCTTCACCTCCCTTCAAAGCATTAAGCACCCAATGATTCCAGTCTCAAACCAACAACAATTCTTTGCAATAACAAAATTCCAGCCTCTAGATCTCATGGAGGAGAGATCTATATATAGATTTTTGGAGAGAGGATGAGTCAGCTTGAGATCTCACTAGTGTCCTCTCCCTCTGTTAGTTCTTGATTCCACTTGGAGGTTCTTGCTTCCACTTGGAGATTTGGAACCTCTTACTCATCACCAGTCGAATTCCCTGAGGCAAGTGTCATTTTGGAAGCTTCCTGGGCTCTGACACCTTGAGGAATGAGCCTGCCACATGTCCAATCTCGCTCAGCGCAGGTAGCCAGTGGAGCCATTGACATTCAGCGCAGATGGTTAGTGGAGCAGTTGACATGATCCTGAATTGACTTGTTTTTGAGCAGTTTCAGGTGGAGAACTTTTGTGAATTGCTGTGGTTTGTTAGCCTTGTTCCTCTAGGGGTAGGAACAACATGTTTAGGGACTTTGGATCCCTTAGATTATGGACATTTCATGCTCCATGTTGTAAGGCACAAAAATGTCTATAACAGTTGCCCGCTAAAGTATGAGGCCGTTTATCGGGTGAAATGCTTTATCCAGGAGGGTCCGAAGTTCATCCATTTGCTGGGAGGAGACCTGTAATAAGATACAATACAATACATTATTTTTCATACTGCTTTCATGATCTAGCTGAGGCGGGCATTCCCATGCTCAGCTTTATAAATTCATTTTTGTACATAGAACAGACAATCGTCTGATGGTAGACTGATAATTTTGGCAAAATTATCATCCTTTGAGTAGGATGATCATCTGCTGCAATGATGTACATGTCAAATGTCTTTATCTTTCCTGAATAGATATCGCAGCCCGGATGGATGATACTAGATCCGGGGTCTTCAAACTCGTTCGATCTTCACTCTAAGTACAAGTCGATCCATGTGAGAATTGTTCTAAAGTCAAACATGGAAAGACATCGCTTGATTACCGGTCAATGAGGTAAATCGTTAACAAGCGCGAGAGGAATCACCGATAATGATAATGACCCTCAAGGTACTGCAGTACAATTCACGTGGTGTGAATAAAGGACTTGGCGTCGAACACCACGCAAAATCTTCCGGTCGAAGGTCATTGATGTATACCTGTCGCCGGAAGTGAGAAACTTGCCATTGAGGCATGCAAGCTTCAAAGTACTAAAGGGGGTGTTCCTAGATCAACTTCTTGGATAATGAGCTGATGTCGACAAGAAGCGATCCGTCAAAGGAGGGCCTTAATGTATCCCACATCAGTGACACGGAACGGAGCTAATTATTTTAATGGAGGTGAAAACAATCTGTGACATATGATTCAGGGTGGTGGTCATGAATGGATGAAGGATAATGTATGGCAGTGGATGGGACCCGGTTGACTCTTTCTGAACGACTTCTCTTGAACATATGGCGACACTGATGCGATGGATTGGTAGCATTACCCCAATTATGGATGGTATGGCGAGACCATGGTGATGTGACCGGTGAATGAAACAACCCAACCCGATTGTGGTACAGAGGAAAAGTGTCATGTTCAAGAGCGACTTGCTACCTTCAAAGTTTTCTTGATTTTCTCCCAATTTTTCCCCAGTCATTGCTGACCAGTACCTCTTTATTTTTGTCAAGCTTGAGGAGGATAACATATGCTTGTTCTATAACGTGCCCTTTGGGCAAGCACATCGCTATGTTTTAACGAGCCTAGCGATAGTGAAACTCGCTCTCGTCTAAAGACAAGTTTGTCGCTATTTAATGATTTTAACGAATCTAACGACAAAGATAACTCAGTCCTTTTCGTTTTTTAGAGAGTCTGAAAAGGTACATAAAGTTAACTCCAAAAGTCCTTTTTCGTCATCTAACCCCTTAAGTCTGAAAAAGTATAAAACAATACAGAATGGATGAGTTTTCGATAGTTTTAACGAGCCGAATCACACAAGCGCTTGATCTTTTTGTGCAATAATCCCTCAGGTCCAAAAAGATTAAAATCTAGAGGAGGGATAGCACTTCCTGTCCCTTTAACGAGCTGGAAGGCCAAGGACTCGGCAATCTTTTCATATTTTACGAGTCAGATGAAAAGAGCTTAAAGAAGACTCGTCTTTTGAGGAACGAGTGATAAACAGGGTTAGCAGCTGATTCCAGGTACAGGTTGGAATTTTCCAATCACGGCAGTGTCACAAGGATGGCTAGGTGAAATCACTCTTCGCAGCTGTTCCTCAAAATGGGTAAACAATCATATGGAGGTGAATGATCGGCCAAATGAAAAGTGGAGGTGACGGTGCAAACACGACCAAGGCTTTAATGGCTGATAAAGTTACATTCACAGTGGTTATTTACCGGGTGGTGCTTATGTTTATTTTTTAACGAGCATGAAGTCCGCGTTAAAAATACTCGGATCTTGCGTTTATTTTTTAACGAGCATGAACTTTATGCTAAAACTGCTTGTTTATATGGTCAAATTTCGATTTTTACCATACCTAGCTTAGCCCTTTTTCAAAGATACTACTGCATTCTCAATTGGTGCACCAAACTTAGTTAGAAATGAATAACATTTGTTTGAAAATGAGATTAAAACCCTAATATTTCGCTTTGAACTACGTAAAAAGCAATTAAAAAGTGTTTTTACCTCTCATTTTACCATTTCATTTGAACTTGGTTTGTTGGAGCTTTGGAGGTGCCTCTCCCCCCTTGATTTTCACCAGCTGATTTCGGGAGATTCTGTGGATGATTCTCGGCACCGTCTGGACCAGGTAGGAGCTAAACCCTAGCTCTTTCTTTTCATGGTTTCATTTTTCCATTCTGTGCCTGTTTCCCTGTCTTCCTGAGCACCTGGGGTTTTGTCAGGGCGCCCTGCCATCAACGCAGGTGGTTCACTCGAAACCTGCGTTGAATGTCAAGCTGCCTTAAGGCAGTTTGACCTTCAACGCAGGTGGAACACTGGTTACCTGCGTTGGGCACAAAAACTGGTCTTCTTGCACAGTTTTTTGATGAAATTTTGCCAGTTTCTCATCAAATCCAGGATCTTACTCTTTCTCTTGTTTGTTTTGCAGGGATCTTTGAGCAAAATGTCCCTTACATGGCGAGAACGAGAACATGAAGAAGAAGACATGATTGCCCTCCATGACCCTGTCACAGTGAACGCGCTACGGAACTGTGGCCTGCTGAAGTTTTTCCGTATCTCTAGCATGAGAGCACAGATCTCTTTACTCCAGTATATGCTTGATGCTTGGGATCCCATCAACCAAGTATTCTAGATTAGGGGAAAATCCATCCCCTTGACCATAGTGGACATTTACTTCTTGACTGGGTTGTCAAGGCGGGGTGCCCCCATTTCTTTGTTAGGTTCGGCCCGGGGGAATGACTCCGTGAGAGACTATGTCCGCCAGTATTGTAGGGAAGGTTCCCAGCCGAGCAGAGACGACAAGGTCGTTATCCGTGAGATTACTGACAGGTCTCTCAAGTCCATTCTGTATACTATTGGTAGGATGGCCGGTAGTGCATCTCTTCATGTCGCCAACAGATCTTATGTACAACACGCCTTGGAGTGTCTCCAACCGAAAGTATTCAACTGGTGTGATGCAGTAGTTCTTCAGATGAAAAGTCAGTTGACCAAGGTAAAGGACGGGAAGCTGAAGAACTTTGGATTTGGTTCTATTTTGACTGCCTTTGCCTTAGAGAAAATACCACTGATGCAGCCTCAGTATATTGCACTCGACTTGCCTTCTCCCACCGAGCCACGCATGCAGAGATGGGTTGATCACATCTCTAGGCATGCTGGTCAACCTCAGATTACTTTCACTGATACCTTCTTCAGGTGGTTCGAGCGCCAAGAGATGGTTTATTCCGAGTATCCATATGTTGGCATGGATTTCCGAGGTGATCCGGATTTGGTGTTGCCGGATGGCGAACAGTGGGGTGCTATTGGTAAAATCTCTGACCATATCACTGTTTACTGTTTTTATTCATAATGTTTCTGTGCTTTACTCTATCAAGACTTTAATCAAACTCTTTGTGTGCATTGCAGATGTTGGCCCTGTTCGTCCAGCAGTTCGCCCGAGAGCGCCAGTCGCTGCCCCAGCAGGGGAGCCTGCTGGGAGGGTTATTCTTCGCAACCTTGACGTGGCCGAGACCCTTACAGCTGTGCAGGAGTAGGTTGAGAGCCTTACTCTCGGTATTCCGGATGTACAGATCGATGAGTTACCTTTACAATTGCAGCGTCATACTACTGGTGTGCCTAGACCATGGACTCGTCTCTTGCGCATGATTCATCATGGCACTTAGAGGATTCATCTTGGCCTTCCAACGATCCATCTTACTCCATTTTTCACTATTTCGGCCCTCTTGGGATGGCTTATCATTCACTTTAGTAGCTATTTGGTGGGCTTGTCACCAAAGGCATGTATTTTGCACATTAAAATATTATTAGGGGCTTAATTAGGCTAAATTAGACAAAATCGAACTTGAGGAGCCTCATATAAATAGAAGAGGCCTCATTTGTTTTTTTTATCATCACTTGGATTTCGATCTTTCTTGTGAAAAGAATTCGGACTTGCAATTGTTGGACAAAATTGGATGTTTGGATGCATTTTGATGTATGGAAAAATTTTCTATCTTGTTTTGGAGCTTCTCTTTGCAATGTTGATGGATGGATATATTCTCATTGTCTTGTAAGTGCCTTTTGATGCTATATTTTACATTGTTACATGTCTAATATATGGAATATTATGTCCGGATCTTGAATGTACCCTAATTGAATGCGAACTTATGAGAACACTGGGAATATTAGATGTATGAATGAATGTTCCTAGAGGTTTATTTTGCATATTTCAACCTTCAAGCTCCATCAATCATTGTCAACAAAGTATAAATATCTGTTGTAGCTGTGTAGTTGCCTCCTTTAGGGCTAGCGAAGCTGCATGGGTCTCCTTGATAGAGCAAATGTCTTGAATCAAAGTAATTTTGACTCCATTTCTCCCAATTGATAAGGTAATGGGTTTAGGATCCTTGGTGATCATATCCTCTTTGAAAAATTGTTTATCCTCACCTTATCTTCCCTCCTTGTTCTGCGTCCCTTTAAGGATAGGTAGCCTCTCTAGGGCTTGGTATGAAATTCATTTGGAGTGAGATCTTGCAAAAGAAATTAAATAGGCTTCTATGCTGGTATTTTCCCTAGCCCTCCTACAAATTTGAGGCAATTCTCATGATTGAATCTCAAGATAATTGATGCCCTAGTCATCGTACCAAGTGGGAACCTTTGAAGATGCTTCAACTTGGGGATTCCTTGAAGTTTTGTAATTTAAGTAGCATATCATTCAAAGCCTTTTCATTTGAATATATTGACCTTGGATGAACTCCTATCCGGTCTCATACCTCAACCCTAGGTCTAGTATAGTCTCTCTCTCTCTCAAGGGGTTTTGTGTGGAAAGCCATTCTAGCTTCTCCCAAAGCTCACACCTCAATTGAGCCTTTCCATTAAATGAGCTATCCTTGCCTCACTTCAAACCCTAGTATACACACATTATCAAAAGTGAGGGTTATTGGGACTCCTTCCATTGGTGAAAATCTGAGAAAAGAAGGGGACAGAGGCTGTGGTGACAATGGGCCTTTATCCCAAATTGTTGTTGTGCCTTCCAGCATTAGCCTACAAACTAGGCCTACTAGTTTGTGCAGCAATATTTTTGGCGCCATTTTCGGGCACATGAGATGTGTGTCTTGTTCCTCATACGACAATATTGACATATGATATTTAGGAAACTCCATTGGAAGAACGAGGCCCTAGTTATTTATTGAAATTTAAAGTCAATGCTTGTAGGGTGAAGCAAGCATCTCTTTAGACACTTTGAATTCACCCTGGCCACTCCCATAGACAATTATGAATGAATGTTCCTAGAGGTTTATTTTGCATATTGCAACCTTTAAGCTCCATCAATCAATGTCAACAAAGTATAAATATCTGTTGTAGCTGTGTAGCTGCCTCCTTTAGGGCTAGCGAAGCTGCATGGGTCTCCTTGATAGAGCAAATTTCTTGAATCAAAGTAATTTTTGACTCCATTTCTCCCAATTGATAAGGTAATGGGTTTAGGATCCTTGGTGATCATATCCTCATTGAAAAATCATTTATCCTCACCTTATCTTCCCTCCTTGTTCTTCGTCCCTTTAAGGATAGGTAGCCTCTCTAGGGCTTGGTATGAAATTCATTTGGAGTGAGCTCTTGCAAAAGAAATTGAATAGGCTTCTATGCTGGTATTTTCCCTAGCCCTCCTCCAAATTTGAGGCAATTCTCATGATTGAATCTCAAGATAATTGATGCCCTAGCCATCGTACCAAGTGGGAACCCTTGAAGATGCTTCAACTTGGGGATTCCTTGAAGGTTTGTAATTTAAGTAGCATATCATTCAAAGCCTTTTCACTTGACTATATTGACCTTGGATGAACTCCTATCCGGTCTCATACCTCAACCCTAGGTCTAGTATAGTCTCTCTCTCTCTCAAGGGGTTTTGTGTGGAAAGCCATTCTAGCTTCTCCCAAAGCTCACACCTCAATTGAGCCTTTCCATTGAATGAGCTATCCTTGCCTCACTTCAAACCCTAGTATACACACATTATCAAAAGTGAGGGTTATTGGGACTCCTCCCATTGGTGAAAATCTGAGAAAAGAAGGGGACAGAGGCTGTGGTGACAATGGGCCTTTATCCCAAATTGTTGTTGTGCCTTCCAGCTTTAGCCTACAAACTAGGCCTGCTAGTTTGTGCAGCAATATTTTTGGCGCCATTGTCGGGGACACGAGATGTGTGTCTTGTTCCTCATACGACAATATTGACATATCATATTTAGGCAACTCCATTGGAAGAACGAGGCCCTAGTTATTTATTGAAATTTAAAGTCAATGCTTGTAGGGTGAAGCAAGCATCTCTTTAGACACTTTGAATTCACCCTGGCCACTCCCATTAATGTTTAAATCCAATACCAAAAAGAAAGATGGAGGACCCATAACTTATTTCATTTGAACCTATAATCTCCGATGATTTTTATGGTACCCCTGATGAATTTCCTGAGAGACATCGTGAATAATTACCTAATTTCAAAGGAGTTCCCGATAAAAATCCTAATTATCACATAGATGATTTCTTTTGTGCAATGGGATCTCGAGGTATTGATGATGTAATATCCCTTCCAATAAAAATATGCTAAGTGCCTTTTGCAATTTTTGTAAATTATGGATGGGGAAAATTTTGGATACAAACCTAGGAAAAGCAGGTGGACATTAATTAATTTAATGTTGTGTGGTAGTGGAGGCCCCAAACATTAGACAAAGGGAAGATTAATTACATAGTGGGATGTGGGGACCACCCCATGATGAAATATGCCCCCTTGATGGAGAAATTTGAATGGCTAAGGAGGGAGCTCAAATTTCTTGGTGAAGGGGCCCACGTGAAGGAAGAGAGCAACAATTATAAATAAGAGGAAGGAAACATCATTCAACACTTTTAATCATTTGATATTTTTCACTTGTTGCTCAAGTTGTTCAGCTGAGTCACAAGTGTTGTTTAGCACCAAAGTTTTCCAAGGGGAAATCTCACCCTCTTCTTCGATGGACCACAAGTGCCACCTGTTGCACTCAAATTGTCAAAGTTTCGGGGAAGCAGAAGTACCAACTTTTTTAAAGGATCGGATCACATATCAGCAGTCCATGTGTCATGGTCATCCCATTTTGCAAGTTATATATTGTAAATGATCTTAGTAAACCATGAGTCCATGTAACCATGTAACAACCTAGGTAAGCCTATAATTTGATGACGAATTCCTTTCTAGGAGGTTTTTTAACCTCCCTAATTACTTGTGTTTTTTGACACAACTAATTAGAAGAGTTTTTTCCCTCCATCTTAAACCACCAAAGCTAGGGTGAAATTTATTGGCGAATTATTAGGTGAGTCCTAGTGTTTTAGTCGAGTTTGATGTAAAAGTGGTTTGGAAATAATTTAAACTAATTGGCTAAATTATTTTATTACAAATCACTTGGTTTACTAGATCATATTGTGTCGCAGATGGGTTGTGTGTCTTGAGGGTCTAAGATGAATGTGTATTCTCTCTTTGAATCTTGTAAGTGAATAATTATATGTATTAGAGGGTTGGAAAAATAATTAATCTTTTCATGTGTAAATTAATTAATTTTTCTGGCAAAATAAAATTAAATCCTAAGCCAAAAAATTAATTAATTAGAGTCAATTTAAATTGTCTTAGGAAAATAAATTCTTCAAATGGAAAAATTCGTGGGTCTTAAAAGAGTCAATTTTTAAAGGTCCTCCACCAAGGGAATATTGTATTTTTCAAGAAAATTTGGACCCCTGGACCTTGATGGTTAAGTCAAAGTCAATATTTTGAGGAAATTAGCTCAAAATAATTAATTTTGAGCTAATTAAAATGGAATTAAATGATAAATTCGAAAATTCCTCAAAAATAAAAAATCAAGGGTCAAGATTAAAAGATCTTGAAGTGTTTATCAACGGCCAAAATTATTTTGACAATGATCAAAGAAACTAGCCGTTATTTTTCCATTTGGAGGATTTATCTATAAATTAGAGAGTGAGTTGAGTCTCTAGTCATCTTGATCTCTGGCTAGAATCGTTGTTGAAGCATTTTGTAAACTATTTTCCCGCTGGGAACTATTTTTCTACTATAATAAAAGACTTTTGGGTTTAGGTGCAACTTGAGGTGTTCTTGTCGCTGATCTGTGGTATGTATTGACTATGGGCTTCCTATGCGGTCTCCAAGTTCACAAACTGTGTGCAAGGGTTACTTTGCTTGGATCTCTAGTTTTTATATGGTGGATTGAATCTTTTCTTGGGCTATAGCGAGCATTAATTTTTATGAAGCATTTTAACCATTCTTTCAAGGAAAAAATATCATAAAAATTATTTTCTCAAATCCAATTTGAAAACCCATGTATATTTTATAAATAATTTTGTAAATTTAAATTTGTAAATAATTTTTTAATTTGGGTTGGGGTTTTAGTTTTATTTTGTATATATTGGGGTTTGGGTGTCTCTATTTTCATTTTTGCAGGTTAGATCGAGAAACCAAGTGGGAGAAGAGCTAGATCTAGGCCCTTGAGGGTAATATCTAGTCTCTTGGAAATTTTTGCAGGTTTCCCACAAAGAATTTTTGGAAAAATCAAAGGAGCTGAAGTATGAATTTTTTTTAGTAAGGGTTTCAACCTTTTCAGAACTTCTAGGCTTGGATTTGCCTTGCTCTAGGCCTCCATACCCTCTTTTTCCCAAACACTAGTCTCATTAGGCATAAGGTTGGCCCTTTAAAGCCATATTCTTCATCCTTGTGTCCCGATCTATCATCCTAGCCCATTTATTCCCGCAAATTTTCCTCCTTTAGCCTTGTTCTCTAATTCTTGGCCTCTTTTGCCCAAAAATTGACCTGAATCCCTAAGCTGAAGTTTTAAAACTAATTACTTGGCAGTTTTGTAGGATTAAGGTCTCAAAATTCTTATTTTTCAAGCAAAAAAATTAATCCCAAAGTTTCAATGATTTTCAATGGTGGGATCTTCAAGGCCTTGGGCCTAGGGTTTGACCTCTAAACCCTTGTTTTTTGTAGTTTTATTACAACAAACAAATTACTGATAATTAGGTCTTAAAATCACAAACTAAATGGTCAAAGTCATTTAAAATTGCAAAATTTTCATTTTCACAATTTTTGGCCTCTTAGGTATTTGAGTTTTGGCCTAGATCTAACATTTAAACTTGCTGGATTTTTCTACATAACTAAAATTTCTACAGTTTTGAAATTTTTGATTCAAATACTTAATAAGGGCCAAAAACCGAAATTCTCAATTTCTGGGAAATTTTTATATTTTTGGAAATATTGGGCATCTATTTTTGGCTTGATTAGTTTGTTGATTTGTGGTTAACTCACTGCTGTAATAAACATATCAGTTCTGAAAATTGCGGAGTCAAACACTCTAAAAGCCCTAAAATTGAAAATTTCAAGTTCTGGTGCATTTTGCTATTTTTGGGGATATAGGCCTTCTATTTTTGGTAGTTTTATCTTGAGGATTTGTTTTTACTTACTGCTGTAAATCAAGAAATCAGATCTGAAATTTTACTTAATACATCATCTTAAAGTGATCTAAACAAGCTGAATTACATTTGCTAGTCATTACAATTTCAGTGTGTTGGGTAAGTTTCATCAGTTGAAGTAGTTTATGCACTGCTATTACAGTATTGATAAGATCTGATTTTTCTGAAGTAGTATTGCTGGTATAAATTGTCATAAATCTGTGATCGACATCTTGATTGACTATTTTAAGCATTTGGCATCTTGGGTTACTTGGTATCTTGTGGAATATTGTTGAAATTTACACTTGTATCTCTAAGCATTTGATCTTGTCTAAGATTGCAAATTCATTATTGTTAAGTACTCTTAAAAGGATTCTAATTAAGTACTTAAACAACTTAAGAAAATCTTAACTCAAGATAAATCTCACTCATAATATATTGCATAAGCATATTAGATCTAGATTTGCATTAATAATTTACCTGCTACCATAAGCTAGGTTGATAGAGACATAGTGCAACCCTTCTTATCTAGCTTGAGGGGCCTCGACAACTCTTCGGTGGTTAACACAGTGACCTTGCAGTTGTCAGAGCTACAGTCTCTGCAGAGTTGGAAGCATCGAGTGATAGAAGCCTAACAGAAGGTATCGTTAATAGGGCTCTAGCCTATTTCTTGTTAGCCTCCTTCCCACAACCTACCTCGGAGACCAACTTCAAAATAGTTAAAGGAAGGTTACACTTAGACTAGGCATTTAACTAAAATTTACCAAGATCACTACATCTCATATAGGTCCTAGGATTTTCATATCATATAGGTTTGTTAATCATTCAAGCAGCGGGTGTCCATCTAGTCATTTGGTTCCAATTCATAAGAAGCAATAATTTGTGACTCCATTAAGGCACTGGTCTCATAATAAAAAATCTAACTTAATCAATAATCTTGCTTATGCCACTCATCCGTGTCTCCCAAGTAAGTTGATTCTAAACTTTCTTTCCTTCACTTCATTCCATAGGGACTAACCCCCATAGCCTATTTTTGGGAGATAGCTAGAATGGAGTGGGCGAGGATCAGAGTGGCAGCCCCCATCCTGAGCATTGTCGCGGTGTCTGTACAATCTGGGCAACAACCTTTTTTTGGCGCTGTTGCCGAGAATGAGTTTTCTCGTTGCCTAGGTTTACGACATTCTATCATCTTGTGATATTTCATCCTTCATTTGTCCTGCAAATGCCACAACATTTTTGGCGCCATTGTCGGGGACCAATTTATTGGACCTTGGTGTTGACGACATTCTCATTAATCTTCGTAATCCTCTGATCCATTTTTATCTTCTTGACACTGCATTCACTAATCTCCTTATTGCCTTATTCACTTCTCTATTTTCACTTTAGCACCTGGACATTTGGGTTAGTTTCTTGTTTGGGTGGCGACTCCACTGTTTCATCCATTCACAAAGGCTTACATTAGAAAGAATCTTGGTAGCTTGCTTAACCCTGCTCTCAGAGCTCGGTTAAACAAATTACATTCTAGTAAGCATTCATTTTTCTCAGACAGGAAGCCTTCCTTGATATCCACCTACTTTTCCCTGACTAACTTTTTGGTTTTTTGCCTTCTGGATTTTGGAGACAAATTCATGTTCAAGTGACGACTCCTCTTCTTTCATGTTTTGCAAGAATTTTTGCTAGAGGCTCGTTTGTGGATCTCTTGATTTTCTTGAACGAGGATCTCTCTCTCTGACATCCATTAGCTTCCCGTTCCCCTTAAGCAAGTCATCATGGATGAATTGTCCATCCATTTTCATTGTACTAACACTCAAGGTTATCCTCATGACCCTCCATAAGAAGAAGACGAGGTTAAAGAATTTATAGAGATCATTAAAAGTATGCAAGTTAAGAGGAATAATCAATTTGCTGATATGCAGAATCTCATAAAGAAGATACAAGAGAATCAATTACATCATGTTAGTGATCAAGAAGCACCATATTGTAGACACTGTAATCACTGTCATGATAAAACCACTTGTGCCATAGTACTAAGAGTCCTCGATAGTAGAAGGGTAGGAACTAGTAGCCAAATTAATCATTTTGATGATAGAAAAGAAAATAATAAGCATCTTGTTGAGGAATTAACTCAGATGATAAAAGACATGCAGTTTAGTCAAGAAAAATTAATAGCAGATCATGCCAGAGAAATGACTTCCATGGAAAACAGGTTACAGATAATGGAAGTTGCTCAATATAATCAAAGGATCAACTTTCAAAACATGGTGGATACCATAGAAGAGGAACATGTTGAGGAGCTAAGTTCCATAAAAGCAAATCTTACAGAAATGACTTCTATTCAAGAAGATCATAATAGAATGATAAAGGACATGGAAGCTAATCAAATATCTCTTCAGAATAGGTTATTAGCTAGAGAAGAAAAGCATACTGAGGAACTGAAAATCATGGAAACTAATCATTCTAATCAGATGACCACCGTGCAAGACCATTTGATCACCATGGAGGAAAATCATGCCAAGGAAATCAGTGCTATTAAGGATAAACATTCCAATCAAATGAAAGCCATTGAGGATAGGTTGTAAAGCGTGATTAAGACCATGGAGGCTAATCGCATACAACAAATGAAAATTATGGAATCCATACATGTTGACGAAATAAATGCCATAAGAATTGAACAAGTTACTCTTCAAAGTAAGCTACAAATGTTGGAAAAGTCATAACTCCAGCCAAGACCGAAGGATCCAGTACATGAACCTCCCATCCCACCCAAACAACCTTCATCTTATTATGAAGAAGTCATTGATTCCATTGAGAAATGGTTAAATGAGGATGATCCAAGAAGGAAGAAAATTAAAGTAAATCAGATCGATGATTGCAACACTGATCCAACGACTTTGACAGAACAGGGTCACGAAAATAAGGAAGAACAGGTCACAAAAATTAGTGGCATTCCAAATTTTCCAAATGAACGTTATCCAAATCAAATAGGAAGTTGCATGTTGATTGCGTCAACATCAACATCGCATCCTACTGAGAGAAAGCGTAAAAGGAAAAAGAGAAGAAGGAGGAAGTTTGATGCATCTGATGCTCGAGATCAACTTGATATTCGGATAAGATAGAGTCCTAGCATTGCCAGAATTCAACGTGGCACATCCGAGAAGCAACCCACAGACTTGCCGAAAAGTTAGTAGATGCTCAATATGCACTATATTGAGGGCATATGATGCCATGGGCATCGTTTTGTATAGTATCTTTAAACCTATTCCATTTTTATTTCATGTCATTTGATAATTTATTTCACGCATTTATATTATGTATTTTATATTTCAGTTTGTTAGAATAGATTTTCTGTTCCAGTGGTGTTTTCTATATATGCATGATGATTTCGACATTGAATGGATATCTATTTGATGGAATTTTGTTTCCTTGGATGCAAAATTCTAGGATTGTCACGTTACTTCTTGGAAGCAATGTGTCCCCATATGTAGCCAAATGTTGCACTCAAATAGTCAAAGTTTTGGGCAAGCGGAATTACCAACTTTTTCAAGGATCGGATCACATATCAACATTCCATGTGTCATGGTCCTCCCATTTTGCAAGTTATATATTGTAAATGATCTTAGTAAACCTTGAGTCTATGTAACAACCTAGGTAAGCCTATAATTTGATGACATTTCCAAGATCAAGTTCTTCAGGTGTGGTGAGCTTGGCCACTACAACACTCAATGTCCTCTCAGAAAGAAGGACAAGGAGGAGAAGCAGGATCAGCAGGCTGCATCCATTGAGATCGACAAGGTGTCCTCCAGATTGGAGGAAGAGTTTTCCATGATCACTGAGTTACCCCAGGGGTGAGGTGGAGTGATTCGGAGTTGTAGCCCCAGAGAGCTACAGGATGGGTAGGATTCTTGAGGAGGTCCACCTCATGAATCAATACCTTGCTACAGGAGCCCAAGACATATAGTAGTAGGATGGATCAATGGAAATAGTGCAGTTGGCAGAGATTAGAGTCAGTAGCAACGCAGAGGCTTCAGTGACAGAGCAGAGTCTAGCAGCAGTCAGGACTCAGGTGACAGATGCATCATACTGACCACAGTTGCTTCAGTGTTTTGGATGCTTTTCCATTGTAGTTCTAGCAGCAGCAGTTGTAGAAGGTTGTAGTGTTGGCAGCAGTTCAGTAGGGCAAGCAACAGCACAGATGCAACAATCAGAGTTGTGCAGTAGTTGATGGGCAGCAGAGCCATACATCAGCTACGCAACAGGAGATGGTGTAGAGATAGAGTGATGCTTCAGTGGGTTGCAGCACTAGAGCACATTCCTTGCTAAGAGGGAGTGTTTATTTATGTAGCATCAGATGTGCTCTAGCCTCGAGATTTTGCAGGGAGGCTAAGACACGTGCATTCTCCAAGACCTAGAAATCATTTTGGAAAATTCCACCAAGAGATGATTTAATTAAAATAATTAATCATTTTTAATGTATTCCTAAGTCTAAACTTAGGAAATGTGATTAATTAAAGGGTATTAATTAAATATGGTGTGAATCTTCTAGATAAAGACGAGGATCAACTCCCAGTTAATATTAGCCCTTGATTATGTTTTAATCTTGGCCGTTGGTGCTCCAACGAGAGATTATAAGAAGGATCTTGATAGGCACTTGGAGAACACATCGAAATAGTGAGATCTAGAGATCGAATTTCTCAAGAGTAGCAGTGCTGAGTTGTCGGAGAGAGATCGAATGATCTTCTTGCAGTGAGGGGCAGGGATAGTAGATAGGAGGGGATTTTTCTAGTTCCAGAGAGTGCAAGCCAGAGAAGGCAATGAGAGGTTCAGAGAGGTAGCGCAGTGCCACACAGTGCTTAAGAGGGAGTCCATAATTTTGCTGGGAGCAGTCGAGATCTAGTGCCGAAAGTCGGGGTGTGAGACTGGAGAGCTAGAGAGTCGAGTTCCAGTCAGCAAAACAATCAACAAGAAGGGTGATGCAGTCCCTAGAGGCTGTGACTACGCAAAGGCAGCGTGGGGCTAGCCATCCAGAGCCTGGATCAGATTCGGATCACCAATGATAGTGTGAGAATATTTCTCACTACCTCTTTGCTAGTTTATTCTCTGTATCAGATTGCCAATTTAGGCATCTAAATACTTGTACTCAGAAACTATTGCATAATAATTAAAACCCTCAGCTACTGCACTAGTTTTCCCATATTGGGTTTTTCCGGGGACGTTTGTCCAAAAACAATGGTGTATTTGTGTGTGTGTTTATTTCTCTCCTCTACAGTATTTTGTTTCCACATTATTTTATGTTGTGAAGGCTGCAATAGATTTTATTTCGATGTTTACTATGTAACATTGTAAATAACTTGATTCAGAAATTAACAAGTAGGAGAAATTTAATCAGTTGCTGCAGTAGGGAATTGGGTCACCATTTTTTCACAAGTACGACCATGATAGCAGGTGATTTATCTCATTCTTCGATTTACACATGGGGAACCGCTCAAACTAGCAGGGGTCCTAGAAGGGGATCCTAGAGGGAAACTATTAGGTCAAGGGCAACAATGGAGCGATATCCCATTGTCACCTCAGCTAAGGCTCCCTGCTCTTTACGAACTTTCACCGATGGGAGGAGACCTAGTGTAAAGGGGAATCACTAGATGAATAGGTCAATAAGGGGATAAGGAGTGATTCCTAAGGCCTATTCACAAGAGAGACTCAATTGTATGGCTTTCTTGCTTAGGAAGCAAGGTGATAGGATCTCTAGGAAGGGCTAAAAGGATTCTTGAGGCTAGGGTTTGGGAATATATCTTGTAAAGATGATTCCTAAGTCTAGAAATCCTTATGGAGAATTGGCCTTTGTATGATCTTTGTGGAATTGGAGTTGTTAGGTTGTGGAACCACATGAGACCAAGTGAACCCAGAATTAGGTCAAGGAAGTGGAATTGATCACTCAAGGAGGGGCTTGACCTAATTGTGGATGGGAAGAGGGTCAATGGACAAATATTCTTGAAATAAAGTGCAATGATCCCAATGAGGTTACTAGCCAAGGGAAATTTAGGGCAAGAGACGATCATTGGGCTAGGGCTTGCAATATTTAAATATCCCACAGTCAAAATTTCATGAAATTTGGAGGGCCTCTACAGGAAACCCTAGTGCAGTAATGGGAAAGAGATCAAAGTCTTTTGATGGCTATAACGTGAGATAATTGGTGTCCTAGATGACCTATGGAGGTTAGGCCTAGAAAGAGGAGAGGTGAGAGAAATATGCTTTTTTAAGTGATCACCTATGGAAGGACTAGTGGCTTATCCTTTGGGGAAGATGGAGTTAGGAGAATTTATGGTTTGGAAGAGGTTCACCAAATCAAGGAGGTCATCGAGCAACTTCACATGGCATTAGGGCATGGGAGAAGCTACTTGGGATATTTACACTTCAATATGCAGTAAATGATAACTTATCAAGGTATATATTTGACAAAATAACCTCTAGGAATATTCACCCATTCATACATGGCCCATGCAATGATGCAACGCTATGTAAGAACAAAATTTCCACAATTTCGTACAAGAAAATAGTAAATTTCAGAATTGTATAGCGAAAATCCCAGCAACATTCATGTGACAAAGTAGATGACAAGAATAAGCATGAGGAAAGGTTACTTACATGTACAAAAGAGTATATGCAATCATCATATTATGCCAATTATGAATCTCCAAGATGAGAAGTAGATCCAAACATCAAAATTCATCCACAACATCAAAATTCGTCCTCCAAAAATGGAATGTGAAGTTCACAAGAGCTACTTGTTGATTCCAGGTAGCATCGGATGTGCTCTAAGTCTCAAAATTTGTAGGGAGGCTTGGACACATGTATTCCATAATACCCTGAAATCGTTTTGGGAAATTCCACCCGGAATCAGTTTTATTAAAATAATTAATTATTTTAAAGGAGGCCTAAGTCTAAACTTAGGGAATTAAAATAATTAAAGGGTATTAATCTAACTGTGGGTGACACTTCTAGAAGAAGACGAGGATCAAGCCAAAATGATCTGAGCCATTGCTTAGAATCTAATCTGGGCCGTTGGTTCTCAACAGAAAGATTATAAGAGGAGGCTTGATGGGCATTTGGAAAACACATCGAGTGGAGATCAGAAGATTGAAATTTTGAAGCACAGTAGTTGCCGAAAGAGGAATTCGAAGTGATCTTTTGCAGCGAGGGGTAGGGATATTATCTGGAGGGAATTTTTTCCTAGGTCAGAGAGTACAAGGCAGAGAGGGCAGAACGATGTCCAGAGAGGCTGACACTGGGCCATGTAGAGCTATGTTGTGGCAGCACAGAGCTTGAGAGGGAGATCGAATTCCTGCTGAGGAAATCGAGTTTCAGAAGCCGAGAGCTGGGGTGTGAGACTGGGAGGCTGAGAGCTGAACTTTCCATCCAGCAGAGGATCAGAAGGACGAGCAACAGAGTCTCAGCTGAGGTGATGCAGAGACTGCATGGGGTTGACGCAGTTCTGCGCAGAGGTTGACACAAAAGGGATGCAGAGGCTCATTTCCAACGAGATCAGAGCTGGTTCTTCCAGTGACAGGGTGAGATCATCTGACTATTTGTTTTGCCCAGTTTCTCTCTGTATTGGATAGCCAGTTGGACATCCAATGAATTGTACTCAGAATTACTACTGCTTAATAAAAAAATCCCCAGCTGCTCCCGCATTGGGTTTTTCCAAGGACATTTGTCCAAAAATAGAAGTGTAATGTGTTGTGTATTTATTTCTTGCTCAGTTTCTTGTTTCCACTTATAATTTAATTGGTTAACACTACAGTGTATTAGTTTTTGTGTTTACTGTAGGAAACAATAAATAATTTGTTCTGTAATTAACAAAATTCAAATAGAAGGAACTTAATTAGTTGTTGTAGTGGTGATTCGGGTAATCGGATTTTCACACTACTAAATCCCAATCCAAGTGATGATGAATGAGAGAGAACGCCTCTCTTCTATTTATACAATCCTCTAAGGGATTCGAATGGCATAATTTAATAATGCCCCTAAAATAAAATAATGTGCATAATAACAATACTTTTGGTGACAAGCCCACCAAATAGCTCAATAAAATAAAGATAAACCTCTCAAGTGGTCATAATGATCAACCTAATGAGTCATTGGGCCTTTGAGGGGGCCTAATGAAGTCTAGAATCTACCATTATGTGAGAATGGTTGGACAAGGGGTTGTCCCCTTGTTTCCAAGCAAATCCCTGTGATGCCCCCATGTGGCTGTGAGGGGCACAAGGGCACTCTCATGGGTCTCGATGTGGATCAAAAATTCCTGTAAACCATCTGTAAGGGCTAGGATGATGTCATGAGCTCTCTGTGGTGCTCATTTGGACCCTGGATCATCTGCCAAGTGTATGATGGAAGTGTGGAGCCGGGTTGGGCATGGTGAACCAGGTGCATCATCCTCATCCAAAAGTTGGAACATGAGCAATCGATGAGTGGTACTGGGGATCCATGAAGTACTCTCTTCTATGGTGGAGGCCCATGGCTCTTAATGCTCAACCTACAAGTGCCAATGTGGCCCTCTGGAGGGCTAAGACCCCATATAGGGAGACCAAGCCCCAAATGGAGACCCACCTACAATCCTACATAAGATCCAATTTGTCCCCTTGCCTTCCCATACAACAAATTATTAAAATAGTCAAGTAAAAGAGCTTACAAGTCATGAAATCAATGGGGCACCTCATGGTGGCATGCCCTTCCATAGTGGGCTTTGGCATGGACAAATGTCTCCAAGCTCAATAGGAGGTTAATCAAGGACCCTATTAGGTGGCTTCAACCTTTAAAGGGGGTGACATGTCCATAGTACGTTCCTCAAGTGGTAGATGGTGAATGATATAGTAATGTTTCCACTTATAATTTAATTGGTTAACACTACAGTGTATTAGTTTTTGTGTTTACTGTAGGAAACAATAAATAATTTGTTCTGTAATTAACAAAATTCAAATAGACAGAACTTAATTAGTTGTTTTAGTGGTGATTTGGGTAATCGGATTTTCACACTACTAAATCCCGATCCAAGTGATAATGAATGAGAGAGAATGCCTGTCTTCTATTTATACAATCCTCTAAGGGATTTGAATGGCATAATTTGGACTAATAATGCCCCTAAAATAAAATAATGTGCATAATAACAATACTTTTGGTGACAAGCCCACCAAATAGCTCAATAACATAAAGATAAACCTCTCAAGTGGGCATAATGATCAACCTAATGAGTCATTGGGCCTTTGAGGGGGCCTAATGAAGTCTAGAATGTGCCATTATGTGAGAATGGTTGGACAAGGGGTTGTCCCCTTGTTTCCAAGCAAATCCCTGTGATGCCCCCATGTGGCTGTGAGGGGCACAAGGGCATCCTCATGGGTCTCCATGTGGATCGAAAATTCCTGTAAACCATCTGTAAGGGCTAGGATGATGTCATGAGCTCTCTGTGGTGCTCATTTGGACCCTGGATCATCTGCCAAGTGTATGATGGAAGTGTGGAGCCGGCTTGGGCATGGTGAACCAGGTGCATCATCCTCATCCAAAAGGTGGAACATGAGCAATCAATGAGTGGTGCTGGGGATCCATGAAGTACTCTCTTCTATGGTGGAGGCCCATGGCTCTCAATGCTCACCCTACAAGTGCCAATGTGGCCCTCTGGAGGGCTAAGACCCCATATAGGGAGACCAAGCCCCAAATGGAGACCCACCTACAATCCTACATAAGATCCAATTCGTCCCCTTGCCTTCCCATACAACAAATTATTAAAATAGTCAAGTAAAAGAGCTTACAAGTCATGAAATCAATGGGGCACCTCATGGTGGCATGCCCTTCCATAGTGGGCTTTGGCATGGACAAATGTCTCCAAGCTCAATAGGAGGTTAATCAAGGACCCTATTAGGTGGTTTCAACCTTTAAAGGGGGTGACATGTCCATAGTACGTTCCTCAAGTGGTAGGTGGTGAATGATATAGTAATGCAACAGAGTGGGGATGAGGGGAATCATCCAGACCACGTGTCATGGTACAAGGACAACTATAATAAGGGAAGCCCACACCTAGGTATATGAGTGTAGGGGGGAGCAATCATGGTACATAAGCTACCCCAGCCTTTTTTTTCCATCCTTATTCATATGCCTTTTGCCTTTTTATTGATTTTTCTTCATAACTGCTCGGGGCCCCAGGGGATGAGAGCATGATGTGTGGTATATAGCAGCCATTGCCCCCTTTTAGGTGGGGCATTTCATTGCCCACTAGGGGTTGGGACAATCATGGGTTCCTTAATGTGGAGGGAGGCTCATCTAGGGCCCATAGGAACCAGGGTGATTTCCATAAGTAAGGGGTAGAGCTTATGATTGGCTTTTACCCACGTGCTAAATGTGTATGGCCCAACCATCTTTTGCATTTTGCGGTACGTTTCCTGTTGTGAGTGGCCAAATTATGATTTTTTCTTTTCTTTTTATCTGCATCAACCTCTGGGGCATCGTTCCAAGCTCGACCCAAAGTGTGGACAAAGGGAGGGGTGGCGAACCCTGTGTGGACCCAGTGGACACATGTGGACCCGGATGGGAAAAATGATGAATGGGTTCAAAATGAGCAGAAGGGGGTGATATATATGGTATCGGGAAGCGGGACCACGCAACCCAAAATCATGATTTCAATGTAGTTTCATCCCTAGAGCCAATAGCTAGTAAAGGAGATCCCACGAGACTAGGATACAAGGCTAGCCATCAAATTGGGCAAAGGATACAAGAGCACAAACCTAGCCCACTCTTTCCACAGAATCCCCCCCCCACAGACCTAGCCCACTCTTTCTATCGAATCCCCCCCATAGACCTAGCCCACTCTTTCCGTTGAATCCCCCTACCAATCCATGCCCAAAAGTATCCATGAAAAGTAAACAAAACCACTTAGTTAAATCAATGAAAAGTCATACCATTGGGGTTGGGAGGCCCACCTTCAAACATACAATCATAACAGATGGGCGAGGGACCACATGGCTGGCTCAGGGGGCGGAGAAAGTGGCACATCGAGCTATCTGATGGTTGCAAGGGGTTGCTTGCTGCCTGCTGAGGACCATCCACAAATTTTTTTCTCCTATGCATACTATCCACAAGTAGTGGGTAACAATATTCATCATCAATGTTGCGATAATCGCGATTGGGATTAAATCGGCGAGGGTCTGGAAAAAGAAAAAATCAGGATAAAATCGGTAAAAATCGACAAATTTTAAAAAATACAAAAAATAAAAATAAAATTAAAAAAAATACAAAATACAAAAATTATGACTTTTTGGGAAAGATTCGTGATTTTTTCGAAAAAGTCACGATTGTTTCAAAATGAAAAAATCGCTGATTTAATTAACCAATTTAATCGTTTCAAGGAAAAAATTATATTTTTTTTCAAAAAATTGCAATAAAATAGTGATTTTTGCAATACTGCTCATCATATTGCGAGGAAGGTTGTTGCTCAGGATTGAGGCTAGCCATGGAGTGGTAGACTCTAGAACTACTGAGTTTCCCTTGTAGGTTGGGCACAACTTCAATCATGATAGATATTGTGGCCGAGCGTTACAGGAGAGGAGGCTCCAGTATGAGCATGTTGGGCAGTCAGTCATGACAGGGATGTTACGGTGTCAGCAGGTGCAGTTTCACATTGCAATGGGCATGAGATCCTGGCATCACAATATTTTGCAGTTCAACTACCCTTAGGAATGCGGTGGTTCCTATAGGGGAATATCATTTAGATCTTCCATTGGGTTTTAGTGGTTTGTCTTTGGCATGGGGGAATTCACCAACATGGTGGGATGATTAGCAGGAGGAGAGCAGGGAGAGCCCATGCGGGCAAAGATTCATCTCTACAGGTGTTGGATTGTATCTTCGGGAACCTACTCCTAAAGTGCATGAGATTGACTACTCAGTAGGGTAGCTTCACGAGGGGTTGATCGGGATTTTAGATTATTGTGATGCTCTACTCATGGACAATATGCGGAGAGCTTCTGGAGCTTATACTTGGTTGGACAGTGGGTGGAGCAAGGAGTGCTTCATGTTGATAAGGATGGCTTGGGATCCATTTGGGATTCCTTAATGACAAGATAGTGCATGGGACCAGGATGACTCAGTTGCACATTTGGGATTCCAGTATTGTTTGCAATGACCATTAGGGCCAGCTGTTATCACTCAGGTTGTCCTTCTGGTTAGCTCAAAAGGATACGGCCGAGGTAACCACAGACCAATCTTTGGACTGCAGGTTCTAGCACACCTGCAATCAGAGAGGGCTCTCTCTTTCTGATTTAGCTTTGTTGCTAAGGTTTTTAGGCTAGTTATTAAGTTCAAGGGGTTTTGTTTTGATTTTTGGTGGGAACGATGATGCTTTCAAGTAAAGAGGCAGGGATAGCGTGAAAGTTTTAGAACCATTGTGCGTAGAGTCAAGGAGTAGGACTGCTGGTGCATTTTCTTGGTCACAAGAAGGAATATGGAGCAAGATAGCTGCATATGAAACAATCATTCAAGGTAAAAGAGATGGATTAAAGGCTAAGGAATGAGGGGCAATTAAGAATCTCTCATTCATGTTAGAAGAGAGAAGACAAATGAGCCCTATCTAGGAGCAGTTAAGAATTCATAGATAACAGTCATTCATATGTGAAATAGGTCAAACATGAGCCATAACAGAATTCATATTTATGCCTAACTCAAGATGAAAACATTAAGAAGCCACAAAAACTGAGCATAGAATGCAGCTAAACAAATTCTAAACCAATCCTTTGTTCTGTGACTTGAGCATATGTGAAATCGAAATAATAGAGGTAAGGAAAACTTATTGATTCATATTGCAACACAAGAATTCGCATTCAATTCTTCAAACCATTAGACACAGAGCAGACAGTCATTCCTCCAAAGCTTTTCAACAATCTTTGATTAAGTAAAACATCTCAGATATCCAGTGCGAGTCTCTAATGAGGATTATCAACCAACCAACCCTTTAAACAATACAGAGGGTTGGTATAAATAGGGAAAATTATCCAAAAATTAATCTATTACAACCGACCTAAACAGGTCTGAAAGAAAATGATTACTTTAACCTAATCTTATCCAGAAATAAATGCATGAAAATATCTTTGAGCTGCGCTGAGGGCAGCTGTATCAAACTGAGTTAATGTCTGTCCTGGGTGGCTCAGTGCAGTCCTCCTGTAATAACTATGATTTGTCTTTTATCTCCACCTCTAAATTGGTTTTGCTGCTGTTTGCTGGCATTAATGTGCACTAATCCCGATCAGATAGGCTTTTAAATGGCCTTAACTGCTTTGCTGACTTTGATGAAGGTTTTTAATTTTCACCTGCTTTGATGTTGCTGAACTGACATATTTGACATGTAAAACTGTCAATCATGAAAGATGAACACCTGTTGCAATAGGAGGCTAACAGTGGCTCCACTTGAGGATGGATTTTTCCTTGTGAAAAGCCAAGAACAACAGGTCAAACTGCCTTGATCTTCTATGGTTGCTGTAGACTGAAACTTTTCTTTGTACTGGCTGCTAGAAGTGTGAAATTTTGAAATATGAGCAGCTCTCTCCTCAACTGAATTACTGTGAACTGTATAGCATCACCTGCTTTCTTCTGCGAGCTTAATGTTATGTACAATATTTTTTGAGCATTGTGCCTTTGAAAAATGTAGATCAAAACTGATGTGTTTCTTTTGGCTCTGGTCTAGAAACAGTTTCTAAAAGATTGCTCCTCTCTTATTGATATTGTTTGACTAAAGACTGTAAGTTGCACACTGTTTTTCTTTTACCATGAATTTCTGTGATATGACAGTGCTACTCTTGCTGTTTTGTTGAGATTAATGCAGAGATAGAGATTTAAAAAAAAAAAGGAATTCTTGCATTAACTATGTCTTCGCAAACTTTGCTGCTACTTCTCTAACCCTCAGACTGCTTATACAAAAAATAAAAACAAAGTGCTGATATATACACATATCAATCTACAAAGAAATATGTACAAAGCTGCATTGTATCCCTTTAAAAGGGATCATGGTAATGTTTTAACATTCGGCCATTAACAGGGCCTTCTTCAGCCGTGTTGTCCTCTACAGATTTGAGAAAATATGTGTTATTTCCCTAAACAGCAGAAATAACGAATGGACCTTTCCATAAAAAATCAAACTTTGCATGTTTTCCCTTGTCTTCTCTTCGTGAATCCCACCTTAGAACTTTGTCACCAATGTAGAAATCCTCAGCCTTAGCTCTCTTGTCAAACATCTTTTTGAGATTTTCTTGCAAAATCTAAGCTTTGTCATAAACTTGCTCTCTGGTTTGCTGAAGATGAATGGTTTGGTTGATTCTTCGTTGAATGTCGTTTTGTTCAGCCTGAATCTCCTGTAACAGTCTGATAGTAGGGATGCCCAAAGATGAAGGAAACCTGGCTTCCATGCCATATACTAGCTCATAAGGGCTCATCCCAATCGATTTCTTTGTTGAAAGTCTGTCTGCCCATAGGGCATTTGTGAGCTTTTTATGCCAGTTCTTCTTGTTTTCTTCTAAGATCTTCTTGATAATATTAATGAGACTTTTATTTGAGGATTCAGACAAGCCATTACCTTGAGGGTAATAGGCCGTAGAGTGGCCCAAGGTAATATGAAATTTATGGCAAAAGTTGATCATCTTTTTGGATTTGAAAGCAGCGGCGTTGTCAGTAATGATCTTCTCAGGGCAGCCAAATCTAGAAAGGATATTGCACTCAAGGAATTGGATAATGATGGTATCATTGGCTTGCCTGCATGGGATGGCTTCAACCCACTTAGTGAAATAGTCGGTGGCTGTTAGAATCCACTTGTGCTGGCCTGAGGAGGAGGGATGGATTTCTCCAATGAAGTCAAGACCCCATTGTTGAAAAGGCTTTTCAGTTGAGATGGGCTTAAGGGGCAGGGGCAACAGCTTTCTTTTGCCCTCAAAGATTTGGCATTTGTGACATGAAGTGGCAAATTTCTTTACATCTGCAAAAAGAGAGGGCCAGTAGAAACCAGCCCTTAAAATTTTGTCAGCAGTGGACTTCTAATATAGATGCCCTCCATAGTCACCTGCATGGAATTCTTTCATTACATTGTTAGTTTCATTCATGGTCAAACAGTTAAGCAATATACCTTCGTGATTTCTCTAAAATAATGCACCATCTACGACACAAAACTTTAAAGCCTTCATTTTCAAAAATCTTTTCTTGGTTCTGGACAATCCTGGGGGAGCAAACAGGTTTAACAGTACAAAGCATATATCAGCATACCATGGGGATTGCAAAAAGGTTTCACTGATCTGTGGAGTCGCCAGCTCCTGTTCATTGTCCAATTGGTAAATGTCTAAGGCTTGGAAGTTTGTTTCAGACATCAGTTTGGCTAAACCTTGTCCCTTTATCAGCTTAGTTGGTTTTATTTCTATGTCATACTCAAGGATATTGGCAATCCACTTGCCTCTTTTTCCCTCTAATCCCTCTTGGGTTAATATGTCTTTTACAACAGCATTTGGGACATAAGCAATCACATGTGAATATAAAATGTAAATTCGGAAATCCTTGATGGCCTTAACAAGTGCATAGGCCTGCTTCTCCATGATTGGGTACTTCAAAGGGGCATCTCTTAAGGCTCGGCTGAAAAATGCAATTGGCTTTTCATTTCCCTGATCATCCTTTTGCAAAAGGACGGCAGCTATGGTGTGATCAGATGCAAAAGAAAATATGATAAAGTCCCTATCAAATTGTGGACTTGTGAGGATAGGGCCTTGGGTTAAGGCAAATTTTATGCCCTCAAAGGCTTGCTTGGTCTCGAGATACCATTTTACCTTGGCATCCTTTTTTAACATGTTGCTTAGCAATCGTATCAGTTCATATAGATTTGGAATAAATCTCCTCAGGAAGTTGATTTTTCCAAGGAATGCTTGCAACTCTTTTATGTTTCTTGGATATGGGATTTGAAGGATGGCTTGGATTCTTTCAGGATCAATTCTAATCCCGTCCTTTGATATGATATGGCCAAGGAGTTTGCCTTCTTCAAGGCCAAAGAAGGATTTCTTGGGGTTCAAGGAAATGCCATATTTCCAACATGTCATGAATATTTGCCTCAAATGTTTCAGGTGCTCTTGATCAGATTTAGAGAAAGGGGTTAGATCATCAAGATATACAACTATGAAATCATGTATTTCTTTGGAAAATGCGATATCCATTGCCCTTTGAAAGGTGGCACCAGCGTTTTTAAGTCCGAATGGCATCTTCACATACTGAAATGTTCCCCACGGTGTGGTAAAGGCTGTCTTGTCTTGGTCATCCGAGTGAACCAGTATTTGATTAAAACCTGAAAAGACATCTAGCAAAGAGATTCTAGATGACCCCACTACTCTCTGCAGAATATGATCCATTTTGGGCAATGAGTAGTGGTCTTTTAGGGAGACTTGGTTTAAATTTCTTAGGTCTACACATAGCCTAATCTCACCTGTCTTTTTTCTTGTGGGAACAAGATTGGATACCCTTTCAGAAAATCTGATGGGAGCTATTATGCTTGCTTCAAACATCCTTTTCACTTTTTTTTCAATCAGAGGGAGAAGCATAAGATTGATTCTCCTCACTTTTTGTTTGAAGGGCTTTTGTTTTGGTTTTAAGGGAATGGTGTGTGGGATTACTGAGGTGTCATAGGACTTCAAGTCCTCATAGCTCCAAGCAAATACATCTTGGAATTCTTTAAACAAATCAACATATTTGGGCTTCTGATCAGGTGGCAGATTTTTGGATAATTTGATCATTTTGGGCTGCTCTGTTGTTCCAATATTGTGTTCTTCTATAGCAGTGTTCAAGGGCTACATTTTTGGTTTTTTGGGAACATCATTTGCATCAAACATGTCTTCCAATGGAGTGAGGCCGGCAGGGAGAAAGTTATCTTTCAGATCAATGATCTCGGCCTCTGTTTCTGCTATTTCCTCCAAATGCATCTGTTTCAGCTCTTCTATTTTTGTATTGTCAAAAATATTTGGGTTCAGCATTCGTTTGGTTGTTATAGGTGTTACAGCCTGCTGATTTTCATTCGTTTGCTATTGTTCATCTGTCATAGCATCCATGTCAATGTTAATATTTGAAAACTCATGCTCAAGAGTGAGGAAATTGTTAATCTGGGCATCATTCTCGAACACTTGCCAATCTTTAACATTATTTGGGACAGCGGGCCTGTGTTTTATCTCAACAGTAAAATGATGATTTGGCTCAAAGGGAAGCTTGCATGTACTAGCAAAAGTGGCTAGGCTGTGTGCATGAATGTTATGCTCTCTTGAAATCTTGGCAAGCTTGGATTCAGCGAATGTATTGAGTATACTAGTGGCAGCAGTCCTATAGGCCCTCATTCTATTGTCATTGGTAACAAAATTACCTTTCATCTATTGTATGATTAAATCAGAGTCACTAAAATGGATACTTTTGCAGCTCCTAGAGTTTTGAGTAGTTTAAGGCCTAAGAGGAGAGCCTCATACTCTGCCATGTTATTGGTGCATTTAAAGTTTAGTCTGTAGGCATGGCCTTCTGCATGATTGTTATGTGTATTGTGAATCCAAACACCTGCCCCTACTCCTAACTTATTAACAGAGCCATCAAACTCTAGATACCATGTGATTTCTTGCTTGTGGTCAATATCAAGAGTTTCAGTCATTCTTGCTGTGGACAGATTTGAACTTACTTCTCTGGGAAGTTCTTCTTGTATACTGGTTGCGTCTATGGTTTTGACAGTTTCATCAGTATGAGCAACCGATTCTTCATTGGTGTGTGTGTTCAGTTCTAAAGCCAATGGCTTATCATCCATAAGAGGATTTGTTTCATCATTAAATAAAATAAAAGAATCCATATCAGAATGGATTGAGTAAATGGGAAAATTTTCAGGCTTGCTCTCACTAGTTACCACATACTTCATCAGTGTTTCTCTATATAGTCTCTTTGGTTGCCCAAAGACAGATATAGTGGCATAAGAGAGGTCTAATTGGAGGGATCCTTGGAGTTTTGCTCCCCAAGATCTTGACAATAACATGCCATACTTTGGTGGAATGTCAACAACCACCACATCCATGAGGATTGTCTTGTTAGGAAATTGGACTAACGAGACACACAGGTCTTTGATGAGGCCTAAAAGCTTGACTTGACTTGAGTCAAAGGAGAATAGATCTTTGTAGGGTCTTGTAACATCAAGGTTCAGCTTTTCCATTACAGCTTTGGGCATAAGGTTGTGTGAGGCACCTGAGTCAAACATAGCATTGTGCAGGACTTTGTCATGTATATGTAAACTGACATAAAAGGGCAAGACAGATCCATATGTTGATTTTCCATTAACTTCTGGACCGAACAACAGCTCAGGTTGATCATCAAGAACATTCACATCATCCTTTAACTCTGGCATTTGAAGTGACCTTCGAATTTGTTGCCTATACACATCATGTTTGGCCAATTCGGATAAGGGGACGGATATCTTCAATATACCTATTTCTGCCTCTAAGTCAAATGATTTTTCAGATTGGGTTTTAGTAATGTGAGAGGCAGGTTTCCATTTTTCCATTGGAGTATCAACATTTTGGTCTTGTTTATCATTGTTATGGGAAGTAATTTATTGCGGTTTTTCTGTTTTAGGAGGGCTTTTTGGAATGCTGTTCAAATTTTCTTTCGAGGAAAAAGGTGGCAGAGGCTGGTCAATAGAAGGCTGCATTTGTGTTATGTCCTCTACAGTCACTTGATGCGGGTTTGGGACAGGTATATCAACTGGTTCTGTTATGATAGCCTTGCCCTTAATCTTGTTGGGATGTTTGCCATCCTTTGGTTTGCTAGGTTCAGAAATATCAATGGTCCTAGTTCTCAGCTTATATTGTTTGTGGACCTCATACACAGCGGTATCATAGCCTTGTTTAAAATCAAAAGACTCACCAGACTTACTCTGAAATTGATTAAAGTCATGCTCATCTTGGTCTTGTTGAGTTAGGAAAATTTGTTGCTCAGTCCTCGAATCCACCAGGTTCATGTGAGTGTCCTCTGTGGGCTCACTGGATGTAGATGCTTCCGCATAATTTTCATGAAAAGGTGGTCTTATATCATGATCTGGACTAGACCTACCAGCATTTGTGTTCTGCGTTCTCCTGAAATTTGGGTTCCTTATGGTATTGGACTGTTGTCCTTCCCATGATGATTTCCTCTCAACACTTTCTACTCTGTCTCCCAGCCTTTGCATGCCATTGATAATAGCATCAAGTTTCTGATCTAAGGCTGAGGGTTCTTCTTTGAAAGTGGTTCTTCTCTCCATTCTAGCTCTATTTCTTTTGGCAATTAGGTTGGCCTCTACGCTAACAGCAACATTTTGCATGTCTGCAAGGGTTTGAGGGGCTCTTTCTTTTAACTGGTAGGCCATATCTGGGTCGAATCCATCAGGGAATTTATACAAGGCAAGGTCAGGTGGAGGTCTTAGGTTCTGTGGTATTGCATTATAGACATTGTTGAATCTTGCACAGTAATCTAGGACAGACTCTTGAGGGCCTCTTTTTATTGTATCGTATTCAGCTAGTATGTGCAAGGGGTCTTTCTTTTTCTCCCATCTGTTGGTAAAGGATTGGTAAAGCTCATCCGGAGTGGTTATAGAATTTGCAGCAAGTGATCTGAACCAAGTTCTTACATCACCTGTTAAACTTTGAACAAAAATTTTCATTCTCACACTATCATCATCTATTTCGTAGTTCTCAAAGTAGTCTTGCATCTTCATGGTATGCTGAAGGGATGTGAAAGTACCAGTCCCATCAAAATATGTGATTTTAGTTTGATAATCCTGAGGCATAGCCCCAGGGTTTGCAGGTAGTTGCAGGGGTGCATATCTATTAGCCATATTCATAGGAATAAGTGGAACGACAGGAACAACAAGGACAACTGGAACAACAATAGTGGTAATGGGAGTATGTGCAGTGAATGGAGGTGTGGAAGGAGTGCTTTGAGAAGTAGATGATGAACAAGGGGAAGCAGGGGTTGAACGAAATAGAACTTTGACAGGGGTTGGAACACTGCTTGGGTGAACTGATTCAGGACTATTATCAGCAAAATCTGCTCTTTGTTCTTGCTTCCTAAGGATTTTTGGGATTAAGTTCGGATTTTCAAAAGCAGCTGGGGGATTTGGGTCTGGATTTGACCTAGTATAACGAGAATTCTTTTTGGGAGCCAGATTCTGAATTTGTTATGGTATTTTCTGTGAATGTTTTTAGAATTAGTAAGGAACTGATCAAATTTCTGGGACAACTATCTGTAGTTTAAAACTAGCATGAAGATTGACCGAAGCAGCATTTATTTACTCCTATAACTGCAAAGCAAGAAAAGTTTCAAAGGCTTCCTGGCCGACATTCAGACTTCATCTGTAGTTTTAAGGAATAGACATCACTGATTTTTGTTCCTATGGAGTTTTCCAACTTGATTTTTGAAAATAACTGAGGATTTCCCCAGCGGAGTCGCCATTATGTTATCACTCAGGTTGTCCTTCTGGTCAGCTCAAAAGGATACGACCGAGGTAACCACAGACCAATCTTTGGACTGCAGGTTCTAGCCCACCTGCAATCAGAGAGGGCTCTCTCTTTCTGATTTAGCTTTGTTGCTAAGGTTTTTAGGCTAGTTATTGAGTTCAAGGGGTTTTGTTTTGATTTTTGGTGGGAAGGATGATGCTTTCAAGTAAAGAGGCAAGGATAGCATGAAAGTTTTAGAATCATTGGGCGTGGAGTCAAGGAGTAGGACTGCTGGTGCGTTTTCTTGGTCACAAGAAGGAATATGGAGCAAGCTAGCTGCATATGAAACAATTGTTCAAGGTAAAAGAGATGGATTAAAGGCTAAGGAATGAGGGGCAATTAAGAATCTCTCATTCAGGTTAGCAGAGAGAAGACAAATGAGCCCTATCTAGGAGTAGTTAAGAATTCCTAGATAACAGTCATTCATATGTGAAATAGGTCAAACATGAGCCATAACAGAATTCATATTTATGCCTAACTCAAGATGAAAACATTAAGAAGCCACAGAAACTGAGCAGAGAGTGCAGCTAAGCAAATTCTAAACCAATCCTTTGTTCTGTGACTTGAGCATATGTGAAATCAAAATAATAGAGGTAAGGAAAAATTATTGATTCATATTGCAGCACAAGAATTCCGCATTCAATTCTTCAAACCATTAGACACAGAGCAGACAGTCATTCCTCGAAATCTTTTCAACAATCTTTGATTAAGTAAAACATCTCAGATATCCAGTGCAAGTCTCTAATGAGGATTATCAACCAACCAACCCTTTAAATAATACATAGGGTCGGTATAAATAGGGAAAATTATCCAAAAATTAATCTATTACAGCCGACCTAAACAGGTCTGAAAGAAAATGATTACTTTAACCTAATCTTATCTCGAAATAAATGCATGAAAATATCTTTGAGCTGCGCTGAGGGCAGCTGTATCAAACTGAGTTAATGTCTATCCTGGGTGGCTTGGTGCAGTCCTCCTGTAATAACTATGATTTGTCTTTTATCTCCACCTCTAACTTGGTTTTGTTGCTGTTTGTTGGTATTAATGTGCACTAATCCCGATCAGATAGGCTTTTAAATGGCCTTAACTGCTTTGCTGACTTTGATGAAGGTTTTTAATTTTCACCTGCTTTGATGTTGCTGAACTGATACTCTTTGCCACTTCCTGATACTCTTTGGCGCTGAACCTAGCCTCTTTAATGTCTTCTGAGTGCTTTAGATTGTCCCATCGACCTTTCATGGCAGCTGTTCGGCCCTCTGTTGCTTTAAAAACTGTGTTTGCCCCTTTCTGAATGCTCCGCGAAGAAAATCTGGTCATTCTGCGCCTTTCGGGCTTGCTGGGGGCCGCGTGGTGAGGGGCTTTCCATTTTGGTGATTTGCGCCTTTCGCACTTTTTGACGGTGACTTCAGCATGACGTCAGCAGGCGGGTCCCAGTACGGTGGTGACATGGCAAGGTGACGTCAGCGGTACGGCCGAGTGACGTGGTGGTACGACGGAGGAGGTGACGTGGTAGTATGGTGGCAGCTACGTGGGACGGTGGCAGGACACGGTGTCAGGGGGCCGACGTGGGACAGTGACGTCAGCGGTGACATGGTGCTGATGCAGGAGGGGGAAAGGCGGTTTACAGTTTCAGCAGAGGGGGCTCCGCCACAGTTGAGAGGGTGATGCGTGGCGGGAGTACGGCGCGAAAACCGCCGATCTCCCGGGCGTTAACCCTCGGCGGCTTCGTTGGGGAAAAGACCCGCCCACCGTTGATCTGCGGCGCGCCAGATCTAACGGTTGGCGACAAAGAAGAGGCGGCGGAGGATTAGGGACGGGGCCCGTAACGCGATTTGAATGATTTATTACATGGAGGGGGGTTTTAAACATTAGAAATGTGGGTTTATGGGTTATAACAAATTTTTAAAGGCATCGGAAGGGGTCTGAAAGCCTAGAAAGATGGATTTACGCGGTTTGAGAAGGGTTTTAAGGCAAAACAAGGGGTTTATGCCTTGGGAAGGTGAAAATAAGTCAAATAAGATGGTTTTTATACACATGAAAGGAATTTTATGCTATGTAATGGAGTAAAATGCATGAAGAGATAGTTTGAGGGTGTAGATGAGGGCTCTTGTTGAGTTTCACATAAACTGAGCAATTCCCAATGAACTTATGGTTATGTTTCAACCAGGGGGAGGGGATAAGTATATAGGGGAGCTATTAACATAATTTTAGTAGGGGAAGGGGAACACAGATAGGGATTTACATAATAGAGTCAGTAGTTAATATGAAAGTGTGAAGAAAGTGCTAAGTATGTGAATCTTGGGCTATTAGGGGGGATAGAACTTGTAGAAGAGATATCAGCACTCCTAAGTAAAGCAGATCTCTACTTAGGCAAATGATATGGAAAATGATGAAACTAAGAGGAATCAAGCAGATCTTGACCTCTTTAGGGAAATTAGTGAGTGACTTGGGAAATAAGAAGAAGGGGAGTTAGAGGTATCCAGCTTGAGCTCCTCCAAATAAAAACTGCCTTACATTGTGATCTGAAGTAAAATATCACTTTGAAACACAAAATTGATCACAAATCAACATTCTGCAACCTCAAAACTACCTACCCAGCCTACCTACCTAACATTTTTTCTTCTTTTGGTTTGGGTGCACTTAGACTTGCAGACCCTAATTTACAATTTTTCTTTTGACTGCCCTCCTATCTAAATCTACACTTATTTCTTCCAAGGGCCCAGATTAAGCAGTTGGGCTCCTTTGATTCTCTACCTATCTACAAATCCGCCAAGATTAAGCTGTTGGGACAGATATTCATTCTCTATTTCTAAAGCAAGAAATTGAAACCTAGGGAAACCAAGATTAAGCTGTTTGGCCTTCCCTTTTACAGGACATTCTTCAAAAATGGTTAAGTCAGCAAAATTGGAATACAACAGTGGCATTTAGATTGGCACACTCTCATGGCCTCTTCTTTGGCCTCTTTCTGGAAATATGGAGCATTGCAGGATGCAAAGTATGACATTTTTGGCATGTAAAACTGTCAATCATGAAAGATGAACACCTGTTGCAACATGAGGCTAACACCAACAAATAGTGGAGGCACTGGTTTAGGCATTGCTTGGGGACAAGCAATTTTTGGCGGGGAAGACTGTAACATCCCCAATTTTGTGAGCTTGGAAATTTTTGCCCAATTTTTGTAATATTAATTAGAAGGGAAAAATATTATTTTGGAGAAAGGTGACAAGTATTATTTTATTGGAGATTGACGACAAATTATTAATTTATTAAAATGAAGGAAAAATCCACTTAGTGGATAATGGGCCCCACCAATAAAATAATAATTGAAAAGGGAGTCTAGAAGCATGGGGAGAAATTATAAAGGGAGGTGGGACTCATTTGTTGAGGGATCTTTTGACTATTACACTTCACATTACATATTCTCTTTGAGTTGTTTAGCACAAGAAGAGAAGTGTTGTTTAGCATAGGAGTTCCAAGCATAATTGCACCCTCATTTTGGAGAACTCCGAGTGTCTTCCTAGTGAGGAAATTTGGGGAGTCGAATTTAGTTTTTCCACAGAGCTTTATTGTGGGTGTTCACCTAGCTCTGCACACTTTCTAGGTGCAAAGGCAGTTTATGGACCACAAATTTCTTCAACTGGAGTGAGTCGGGAGATTAGTGATTTGCAGAGAGATTTCCTACCTTGAGACCAGAATTTTGGTAGTGTTTTACAGGGCAAAAGTGTTGGCCATTTGGTGGGCCAAATTTCTCCATTATGGCAATGCGTAGAGCTCACTAGGGAAAGCTTATGCAGGTTAAGAGGGAAAGTAATTTCTAGAGGAGATTGGCTGGAGAAGGTAGTTTTTTGAGGGGATTTTGTGTGGAATTTTAGTGGAAATTCAGAGGAGGATTTGGGAGTTTCTAGAGCATTATTTCACAGCAGTGTGTGTAGCTAGCTAGAGGGCCACTCACACTATTTGGTGGGCTCTTTTTTCATTCAGAATCAGTCCAAATATTTTATGGGTTTTTGTCGGCATTTGAAGAGGAGTCTATGGCTACATTTTCAGCATGATCTAGGCAGTATTTAGGCCGGAAATCCATTTTCTTTCAGTAGTGTGTTTTACTAGTCAACTGATAATTTGCACCCCTGTGTGGGTTTCCTAGAGAGTTGGTTTGGGGCCAAACCCTTTTTGGGTTTTGTTGGCCTTGTTGAGAAAGTGCACCAGCTAATTTCTCAGAATTTTCTGAGCACTTCTGAGGGATTTTCCATTTCCTATCTAGCAGCAACAACGAAAAATTTATAAGGTCAATGCACAAATTGGGGAGGAGCTTCTACAACGTTTGAAATTCATTATTATCACCTGATTTTTTCCTTGCTTGCTTGTAGCAAGCCCAGGTTCTACTATTACCATCTATTGTACCCATTCTTCTCATATTAATAAAATGGCTCAGAGATTTGGTTCATATTTCTGGTGTTTAATTCCTATGCTTGTATGTTTTTGAGATTGTAGTTTGTAGTTAGTTCATAGCCTTTGTTATTTCCTGTATTTTCTTATTAGGAATATTACAGCATAGCTCAGGACCCCAAGCTTGCATTTGAGAGATTTAGTGTTGATTTCTGGTAGCATTAGATGTGTGTGCTCCAAGCCTCAAAATTTGCAGGGAGGCTAGGACACATGTATTCTAGAATACCCAGAAATTGTTTTGGGATATTCCACCCGAAGGAGGTTTAATTAAAATAATTAATTATTTTTAATGGATGCCTAAGTCTAAACTTAGGAAATTAAAATAATTAAAGGGTATTAATTAAACTAGGGGTGAAACTTCTAGAAGAAGATGAGGATCAAGTCAAAATGATCCGAGCCATTGATTAGAATCTAATCTGGGCTGTTGGTTCTCAACGAGAAGATTATAAGAAGAGGCTTGATGTGCATGTGGAAAATACATCGAGTAAGAGATCAAGAGATCGATTTCTAAAGAGAGCAGCGCAACAGTTGTCGGAGAAGTGATCGAAGTGATTTCTTGTAGTGAGGGGCAAAGAGAGTTTCCGGTTGGAGAGTTTCCTGATCCGGGCATACATCGCAGAGAAAGCAGAGAGAGATCCAGAAGAGGCAGCATAGAGTCACGCTGGGCAGCGTAGGGGCCACGCAGAGGCTGCATAGAGCCTGAGAAGAGATCCAAAATTTGCTGGAGAATCAAGTTCTAAAGCCAAAAGCCAGGGTGTGAGACTGGGAGGGAAGAAAGTCAAAGTTCCAGAGGCAAATCGATCAGCGAAAGGAGTGACGCAGTCCCCAGAAGCTGTGATGCAGAGCAACGTAGTGATTGCATAGAAATTGCCAAAGGAAGCTAGGGGCTAGCCATTCAGTGGCTGAATCAGTGGTGGATCACCAATGATAGTGTGAGGTATATCTCACTCATCTCTCTGTCGGTCAGATTCTCTGTATTGGATAGCCAACAAGGCATCCAAAGATTGTATTAAAAAATTACTGCTTAATAATACAAACCCTCAGTTGTTGCAGCGATTTTCCCACATTGGGATTTTTCGGGGACATTGGTCCAAAAATAATAGTGTCACTTGTGTGTTATTTCTTTCTTGCTCAAATTCTCGTTTTCGCATATTATTCAAAATTGTGAAGGCTGCAGTTGTATTTACTTCGATATTTACAGTAGAACACAGTAAATAACTTGCATGGATTAACAAGTAGGAGAAGTAATATCAATTTGCTGTTGTAGTAATTCGTGGATTCTCGACTTTATTATGGTATCAGAGCACAGGTGAAGCAAGGGAGCAGACTGGAAGAGCTAGCGCCGAAGAGAAGGAGGGAGATTGAAGTGTTGCATAGGCAGGAGATTGAATCCCTAGAGGGATTGCGCTATCCAAGCCAGGAGGGCAAGATTTTCCTGGAAGACCTCTCTCTGAGTGAGTCGACAGAGAGGTAAGATTTCCAGATCAAGATTTGTCAGTGGCAGAGGAAGCAACGCAGCAGAAGCTTCAACGCAGAGCAGTTTTTGGTGAGACATAGTTTTCTGCAGCAGTTGTTGGGGCAGAAAAATGTTAGAAGAGAGAAGTTGACACTATTTTGAGGGAATTCTTCCTCAGAAGACTTCCAGCGAAGGAGTCTGAATTCCCATTTTTTGAGCAGCAGTAGAGAGGAGTAGATCTACTAACTTCAGCACGGAGTGCGGCCAGCCCAACGACAACGCAGAGGAGAGAGGAGGCAGTTCGACATTTTGTTGGCAGAGATGGCATCTAATGGGTTGAGAGATCAATATTGGTTGGATGGAGCATCCAACTATGTGATCTGGAAGGACAGGATCTCATACCTTCTGGATGAGCATGATCTCAAGATGTACGTCGATAGTGTGGTAATTGTACCCAGTGATGCAGATCCACTCTAAAAGTACAAGGCCAAGATGGCGAAGGCTAAGCGGTTGATCCTTGATGGAGTGAGGGATCACGTTGTATGTCACATTGCTGGCAAAGGGACAGCCAAAGAGATGTGGGATGTCTTGGCTATGCTATATCAAGGATCTTCCGAGCAGCAGAAGATGTACTTGGAGGAGAAGCTGAGATCAGCTAAGATGGAGAAAGGGGAACACATTGATCTGTTCCTATCAAAGCTTCAGGAAGTTCGAGATCAGTTGGCAGCTGTAGGATCAACACCTCAACCTACAGAGTGTTGAATTTTCTAAGTCTATCTGTTAGAAAATTAATCTGTATCTACTGGTTTATTTCTTGTACCTGTAAATTCTGAACAAGTTATTTAAAAAATTTAAATACCGAAATAAACACAATACAGTCACAACATCTACAGATCATCAGTTGAAAGGAAACAAGCACACAAGTGACACCATTATTTTTGGACAAATGTCCCCGGAAAAACCCAATGCGGGAAAACCGGTGCAACGATTCAGAGGGTTTATTATTATGCAGTATTTCCTTGAGTAGAACTGGGTGCCTAATCAACTCACCTAACAGAGAAAAATACATGGCAGAAATACCTCTATATTCGGAAACAGGGATTCAGAAAACCTTTCCCATGAAGCCCTCTCCGGCACAACTGAAGCTCGGCACTAGACCTTTTGGCCTCTGCATCAGCCCCAGGACTCTCTGCGTTAGCCCTCTAAGTCACTGTGTAGCCTCTGGGACCCTTTGCGTCACTCCAGCAGCTTCTATGTGGATGACGCAGTCCCTGGCCACTGTGCTGTCTCGGCTGGGCTCTACGTGGCCTGAACTGGCTGTTGCTCTCGCTCTCCCTGATTCTGTGTTGGTCTCTCATTACTGCCTCTGCCTCTCTGTCCAGTACTCACTACCCCTCGCTTCTGATCACTGATTCACTTTTTCTTAGCAACCCTGCTCTAGCAAAATGAATGACTGATCACTATGGTGTGTTCTCCAATTGACCCTGAAGCCTCTTCTTATACTTTTCTCGTTGGTCCTTCGCCAAATGAGATTAAATCTCTAATCAATGGCTAAGATTAAATTTGGCTTGATTCATGACATTTGGGACCTTTTAACCCAGTTTTACATTAATACCCATTAATATTTATTTTTCCTAAGTTTAGACTTAGGAACTCCATTAAAAATATTAATTATTTTAATATCTCCCAAACCGGGTACAATCTTTCCAAACCATTTCTGGGTCTTGGAGATCTCATGTGCTTTAGCCTCTCTACGAATTTTCATGGCTAGAGCACATCTAATGCTACCCCAAATCAACACTCCCTCTTAGAGAGGACTGTGCTCTAGTAATACTCCTCACTGATCATCACTCTGATTATTTGGCACCGGCACTTGTGCTGATGCTAGGCCTCCCCACCCAACATCCTCTGCACTGCTGCATCATGTAATTCTTCCCATGGCCCTGCCACTGCCACTGTTGCATCCGTATGACAACTCCCTCTGCATCTGTGTCGTTGCTGGTCCATCCTCCCAACACTGCATCTCCCTCTCATCATGCTGCATCATGCTACTGCTAACCGCTACTGCACTGCAACTCAGTTACTGAGAAGTAAGTAACTGATCCACCCAAATTCTGACACCCTTGTCAGGCTAGAATCACTCCCGATGTTGAAGCTCCCTCTACCGGTAACAAGTGCTCCCTCAACTGACCTCTGCGCTGCTACAACAACTACCTGCATTTCGCATCATTGCACACCTCTCTGTGTCATCCTGCACTGGTGCAACACTCCCATACCTCTCGCACTGTTGCATCCTGCTAGCCTTGCGCTGCCCGGGGGACACCTGCACTATAGCACTCTCTGCCGCTCCATCTGCATCCGTCTCTACCCACATCTGCCAATCCTGCTACTCTCTCTTCGGGGCTCCTGTAACAAGGTATAATCCAAGAGGTTGGGTACCTCAAGGATCCTACCCCTCATCGCCTATAGTCCTCATGACTATAGCTCAATGTCTCCCCACTTCTTCTGAAGTGGCACATGAGCACTCGTGTCACAATCGTCATCCTCCTCGACCTCTTTCTCTGCCCTCATTGGCATTGCCTTTGAGTCAGAAGCCTCTCGCTTACTCTTCTTCGTCGGACACTGGTTCGCATAGTGACCCAGTTCAGCACAATGGAAGCACTTGACCTTGGAGAGGTCCTTCTTCTTCCTCTTCTCCTGCTTTCCCACAGATTCTAGAGCTGCATCCTCTTCCTCTTCCTTCTTGATCCAGACCCCTTTGTTGCTACTCCCCGTCTTGGTTAGCCGTCTGATCTCTTCTTGACGAAGAGCCACCCATAGTTCTTCCCAATCTGGAAGACTCGCCCTGCCCAGTATGCTTTGGAAAAATGTCTCCCACTCCTCAGAGACTGCGCTAAGTGCAGTCCTCACCATCAACTCCTGATCCAGTGTGGCCCCTGTGGAAGTCAGTTGGTCACGGATCTCCTTCAACCGACCGAGGAAGACATCTATCTGCTCTCCCTTCTGCATTTGATATGACCTTAGTTGATTCTCCCGGAGCATCTTCCTCTACAAGGAAGTATGCTGGTACAATTTCTTCAAAGTGTCCCACATTTCCTTTGCCATTTCCTTCTCGGCAATATGTAGAACCACATGATCCTTGACCCCATCAAGGATGATGCACTTTGCCTTAGACATTGCCTCCTCGTACCTTTCATTAGCTACCGGGTCAACTGGGATAGCCATTACTCTCAAGGCGAAGCCCTTGATACGATGTCTGTCTAGAATGGACAAGATCCTGGCCTTCCAGACCACAAAGTTGGATGCTCTGTCTAGCCTATCCTGATCTCTCAGCCCATTCACAACCATCTCACTACTCTTTTATTGACTCCTTCGGGTCTCTCTACTTCCCGCCTGGAAGTTCTCAGTTCAACTCCTGCTGAGTCTCTCTACTTCCCGTCTCGAAGTTCTCTTCTGGACTCCCTCTCTCGATTTCCCTCCTGGTAATCCTTCTGCCAACCGTCAAGTTGCCCCTCTCTAATCGTCTGTGCAACTGCAACACTAATCTTGATTCCTTGGCTAGAAATCCACCTCGAAAGCGACTTCCTCTAACTTGGTCTTGCCTTGTTAGGTACTATTCTAACCACAGTACCCCACCAACTTCGCTCCGGCAAACTGCCCATAGTTTCCTTCACCCCAACAGCTGAAGGATTGAGACTCTTGGCTTTGCGCAATCCTGGCAATGGAAGAACAACTCGCTCAGCTAACTGTGTCAGCCCTCCTGGCCTCTGCGTGATCCTCTCTCTTCCCTCCTCAGCCTCTGCGATGGCCTCTCTCTAGCCCAGACTGATGACGCACTCCCTCTGTGTCAACGTTTCCTCGGTCGCTTCTACAAAGATCAACTACTGTCACTTGGGACAACTGATTCTGTTGCAAATGATCTGCTTAGCTGATGCCTTCAGCTCTCCTGTGATCTGCAACCATGCTCTGATACCATGTTGAATTTTCTAAGTCTATCCGTTAGAAAATTAATTTGTATTTTACTGGTTTATTTCTTCTACTTGTAAATTTTGAACAATTTATTTAAAATATTTAAATACTGAAATAAACACAATACAGTCACAACATCTACAAATCATCAACTGAAAGAAAACAAACACACAAGTGATACCATTATTTTTGGACAAATGTTCCCCAAAAAACCCAATGCAGGAAAACCGGTGCAGCTATTCAAAGGGTTTATTATTATGCAGTATTTCCTTTGAGTACAACTGGGTGCCTAACCGGCTCACCGAATAGAGAAAAGCACATGGAAGCAATACCTCTATATTCGAAAATAGGTATTCAGGAAACTTGTCCCACGAAACCCTCCCCGACACAACTGAAGCTTAGTGTTTGCCCTTGTAGCCTCTGTGTCGGCCTCTTGTTGACTTGCGTCAACCCTCTGAGGCACGGCGCAGCATCTGGGACTCTCTGCGTCACTCCAGCAGCCTCTGCGTGGATGACGCAGTCCCTTTGGCCTCTGTGCTGTCTCTACTAGGCTCTGCGTGGCCTGAACTGGTTGCTGCTCTCGCTCTCCCTGCTTTTGTGCTAGTCTTTCAGTACTGTCTCTGACTCTTTGTCTAGTACTCACTGCCCCTCGCTGTTGATCACTGATTCACTTTTGCTTAGCAACCCCGCTCTAGCAAAATGAATGACTGATCACTCTGTTGTGTTCTCCAACTAACTCTCAAGCCTCTTCTTATACTTTTCTCATTAGTCCTTCAAAAAGCGAGATTAAAGCTCTAATCAACGGCTAAGATTAGATTTCGCTCGATCCATGATTTTTGGAAACTTCTAACCCAGTTTTATATTAATACCCATTAATATTTTATTTTTCCTAATTTTAGACTTAGGAACTCCATTAAAAATATTAATTATTTTAATATCTCCCAAACCGTGTACAATCTGTCCAAACCATTTATGGGTCTTGGAGATCTCATACGCTTTAGCCTCTCCACCAATTTTCATGGCTAGAGCACATCTGATGATACCCCAAATCAACACAGAGATGGTGAGGTTGGCCCTAAATTTAGTTTCAGAAGAATGACAAGTGTTTGTCTAGAGTATCCTGGGCAGAGAGAAATTGTCGGATTGGGAAGGAATGTGGGCTGCTCTTCAGCAAGAAGAGATGAGGAAAGACTTAGTCAAGTGCAAACTTGATGGCAGCAACAATAGTGGAATGAAGCCTAAGGAGGAGGAAGAGAATGCAGCCCTTGCATCTAAGGGGCAGCAGGAGCAATGGAAGAAGAAGAAAGATGTTTCAAATATCAAATGTTTCCGGTGTGGTGAATTTGGTCACTACGCTACATAGTGTCCTCTCAAGAAGAAGGACAAGGATGAGAAACATGATCCACAGGTTGTAGCCACAAAGATCAAAGAAGAGGAGTTTGCCATGATTGCCCAGATACCTCCAGGGGAGAGGTGGGGTGATCTAGTACTATAGTTCGAAAGAACTGCAGATGGGAAGGATCCATTGAGGAGTCCACCTCATGGATCAATACCTTGCTACAGGATCCCATATTAGAAGTAGCAGGATGGACCGGGTTAGTTGATGCAGAGGAATGTCAAAGTGACAATTGCAGTGGCTAGGAGTGCCAGAGTCTGAACATCGCAGAGCTAGTATTGGTAGCAGCAATGTTGCACGAAGCGGTGACATTTTTTGGAAGCGGGGATGCGGAAGCATCATTTTCCAAAAATCTAGGAAGCGAAGCGTCTGCTATATATATATATATATATATATATATATATATATATATATATATATATTATATTTTTTTGCATTTATACTCAAAACAAACATCCCAAATACCAAATTAGTTGTAGAAGACATGAAAACATGCATATTTTTGCATAAATCAAGATAGATATAACATCCATTGTACATTAATGATTAATTTTTTGAGCATCAAGCATCTAGAATCTAGATTCTTCTCCTCTTGTTTAGCCTTTGCCTCTACCTCGATTGTCTAGGGATATTAGTCAGCATTGCTGAATTTTGATCAAACTACCTAATTCAAGACTTAAAATATGGTAGAAAAAGCTTAACATGCTTGATCGATGATTTTGACTTGATTGAAAGGTAATTTTTTGCTAAGGGCGTGCCGCGTGACAAAGGAGTTCAACAATTAACACCACCAACACTAGGGTACATATAGGGCTTGGTGCTCTTGATTAAATGCTAATCACATACCTTCATACTTGATATAATCTAATGAAATGCCACAATCCCATTGATCCTGAATTCCTGAAAACTATTAAGTCTGCTGAATTTTGAATAGGATACAAAATTCTATTTTCTCCATATGAATTCCAATGAGGTTGGAACCACTCTCAAACATCCTGAGCCATTTCATGGTAATGTTAAAAATTTAAGTAAAAGTGAGGATGAAAATGAAAAATAAAGGAGAATGCCACTTTTACTTTAAGAATTTAACATTACCATGAGAGAGAATCTGCTATATTTATATTTTTTTTTCCTTCATTCGTCACCCTAACTCAAAGTGGACCCACCCCCAACAAGCAAACTCACCTAAAATTAAAACAAAATTGAAAAAAAACGATTTTCTAAATGCTTTTCCGGAAGCTTTTCCAGAAGCGTACGCTTCCTCCTATGAAGTGCCACGCTTTCGACTCTCGAAGTGCCGTACGAAGCGCACTTCGGCGCTTCGAAAGCGCGCTTCCGAGCCACGCTTCCAAAAAGTCTAGGAAGCGGCAAAAAAAAATTAGAAGCTCGGAAGCGCACTTTCGGCGAAGCTTCCTAGGCGCTTCCGCATGGGACGCGCTTCCGGGCTTGGAACTGGGGCGAGGGGGGGAGGCCGCTTCGTGAAACATTGGGCAGTAGTGTAGTTGGCATAGAGCAGAGTCAACAACAGCGCAGTAGTTTCAATGGAAGCATAGAGATTAGTAGCAGTCAAAACTCCAGCAGCATATGCATCACGTTGAAACCTTTGGTTCAGTATTTTGGATGTTTTTCCGTTGTTGTTGCAGCAGCAGCAGACGTTGGAGAGGTTTGCAGTGTAGATGCAGAGTTGGCAGTGACAGGGTCAGCAGCAGCATGGATGCAACATTTGCACAGTAATTGTTGGGTAGTGATGTCAGACATCAGCAGCACATAGGGAGATGTTACAGAGTGAGGGTGATGCTTCAGCAGGTTATATTACTAGAGCACATTCCTCGCTAAGAGGGAGTGTTGATTTCTGGTAGCATCGGATGTGATCTAAGCCTTAACATTTGCAAGGAGGCTAGGACACATATATTCCAGAATATCTAGAAATCGTTTTGGGAAATTCCACCCAGAGGAGGTTTTCTTAAAATAATTAATTATTTTTAATGGATGCCTAAGTCTAAACTTAGGAAATTAAAATAATTGAAGTGTATTAATTAAACTAGGGGTGAAACTTCTAGAAGAAGACGAGGATCAAGCCAAAATGATCTGAGCCATTGATTAGAATCTAATTTGGGTCGTTGGTTCTCAACGAGAAGATTATAAGAAGAGGCTTGATGGGCATGTGGAAAATACATCGAGTAAGATATCAAGAGATCGATTTTTGAAGAGAGAAGTGCATCAGTTCCCTTCAGTGAGACAAAAAACCTTCCGGAATGTAGATCGGCATCAAATAATTCAGTTTACCTAGGCAATTACATACACTACACGGATCTGCTGAGATTATTTACAATTTACACATGCAAACTGGGTTTACAATATAATATGATCAGGCTGATGATGATAGATGAATGGCACGGACATGTTGATCAAGTGCTATCCCTCTTGCAAAATAAAAAAGGGGGTGCACTGCCATTGGTTGTTGACACGTAGTTGTCAACACCACCTTTTGCATTTTATCATTTTATTTCATTTTAGCTTTCTTTTTCTTTTATATTTATTTCAGTTGCATCAACCTCCAGGGAAAACTTTTCCAACTTAGACTCAAGGATAGGGATGCGAAGGTACCAATGCCTAATGACCAATGGTCATAGTCTCAAGAATGGATATGGAATAGAGGGAATAACAAAGAGTGGTGAATATCATGGTCACACTACTTTAGTTAGAGCATCCCTAATATTTTCCTTCCTACAACCCTAAGACCTCAGAGGAGGTCCCACTGGACTGGAGTCAAAGACTAATGTCCCAAGTGAAATGAGGGAACAAGCATATAGTCAATCTCATTCAATCAACCATATCATCCCTTAATTCATATTTGTATACCCCAAAACATCAATTAAAAGAACATGATTACAAAATGGTTAAATTACCTACCGATGGATCACCCACCTTCCTTCAAGAAGTAATGCCTAATTGGAGAAATAAATCTGACTGGAGCAATATGTGGAGGGACTATGACACAATTTTATGTGTTTATCAATATACATTAGGGGAGATTTGAGGTGTAAAATGGGCCTCCTAAGGAAAATAGTAAATTAATAGTTAAAATAATAAAATAAGAGTTATGCTTTTTAAATAAAAGAAAAAAAACAAACTGCTCTTTTTATTGTATTTTTGGTTTATCTCCTCGTAATTTTACTCAAATTTCAAGTGTAGACACCTGTTGGATGCAAAATTGAATTCCACATCCAATGAGTACCCACCCTGCATATTTTTGAGTAGATCCACATGGAAAAAAAATGAAAAAAAATGAAAAAATGTGTTGAATATGTTTTTTTCATGTATTTTCAAATTGTCAACACATTTTTTTTCATGTATTTTCAATTTTGTTCCATGTTGGTCTACTCAAAAGTGTGCAGGGTGGTTACTCTTTGGATTTGGAATCTAATTTTGCATCCAACGAGTGTCTACATTTGAAATTTGAGTAAATATTTAAGGAGATAAGCTAAAAAGCACAATTAAAAAAAGTAGTTTTCTTCTTTTCCCTCCAAAATATTTACCCCTGGGAATGACATCATCTTCTTGAATCCTATTGGTTCTTTTAAAGTTCATTTTGTTAGTACATTTTTTGTTTTGACGCCCATTTTTTACCTCATAGTTTTTCTAGTTGTCGTTAGCTAGCTAGGAAAAAAATTTCTTCTATAGGTTATGCATGTTTTGGTGAGTAACAAGTCCCATCTACATATATCAACCTTAATGAATGCATCATTAGACTCAAGTTCTTTATGTTCCCCACCTTCTTCAATATTAGGTTGTTTTTACTAAATCTTCCTTTTCCAAAACGCTAGGAAATGTGTCATGCAATTAAATTTCTTGGAAAGGAAGGAACTTTGTTAAACATGTGTTTTCATTTGGATGAGGGTGGGTGGTTTCATGAATTATTCTAACATCAAGGCTCTTCTTGTATCCTTGTTCTTTAATTATTTGTTCATTCTTGATGGGAAAACTAGAAGATTCATTAATTTCTTCATCTTTTTTATTTGCATGGTAAAAAATATCCTGGTTTGTATCTACCATAACTTTTTCATCCTCAATAAGATGGGACTTGTTACCAATCCAATTAGCAGGGTTGCTAGGGTCTTGACGAACTTTCTAGATGGGCACACAAAGTGTAGGGACCTAGTGTCACCTCAGCCCAAAACCTTGCTCTTTAGACCCAACAACGTACTAAATAGTTAGGAGAGGAGTCCTAGTTGAAACCCCAATCAACTCAAAGCAAGACCAATGCCTTAGATGGGGTCAAAGTGAGGTGGAAGTGTTAACTTCTGAGATTGTCTAGCTCTTTCTGGCTACAACTGTGCAACAAAAAACTAAACAACAGGTTAAATGACATCAAATACTAGAATATACATTGTGTGACCAGTTGATTCTGGTGTTCTGAAACTATCCTAACCAAATATATTATTCTTTTTCTTGTTGGACTATTGGTTTAGGACTTATGCATCAAAACAACTTTCTGTCATGTTATATTAGACTATAAAGTCTGCATAAAATCTCAACGTCGACAACTTTTTGAGACCAAATCAGCCACTATATGAGTTACACACCACTCCTGGATGCTTTTTCTATGGATGGGACAGTTTAAGGATTAAACATGAGGCTTGTGAGGCCTCTCATTAGATTGTAACAACAAATAAAGTCAATTTACAACAATGGAAATTTCCTTTTCGGTTGATTGGGAGTATATCCCTCTAGGCCAAGTGCCTAAATAATTTCCAAATTTAATATGTGATTTATTTATGGCTGGAAGCTTAAATATTTGACTCTAAAAAATGTAAAATCAAGCATAAGAGTCCTGAAATAAGACTTCATAAAGGTACTCACCTGTTTGGGAATGTGAAGCCTTTGATTTTTGTTGCATGTTTCAGAAGGTACATCCAATAAACAAGTTGAGATTTGCAAGATTTCAACTAGATACAAGTGTAAAATATTTCTAGTAAAACCATGTAACTCTCCTTAGATTAGATCTAACAATAAACTCGAGTTCTCCAAGGTTTTAATTTGCTAATAAGATAAAATCAGTGAAAAACCAGCAAGTAATTAAGTCCTAATCTAATGCTAAAAAGTAAAAAAAATATTTTGTAAATAAGAGTGGTTGCGGGTTATACATTATACCAAGATTACCTCAGCTTGCTGGGATGTGAAACTTATATTTTTTTAAGTCGATTTTGTATATGATCAAGGGAGTGAATTTGGTCTCTTGAAAGAGAATTCGCTCCCACTATTGATATAGCACCCTCTTTAACTTTCAAACTAAACTTGGAGCGACCCCTTGTTGTGGCATTCTTCGGTCATCAAGTTGAGTGAACGATGAATATGAACTTTCCCCAAATTAAATCTCCCCTTTGGAATGGCTCAATTGTTCAAAGCAATCCAAGTGAATGATGACTATGAACTTTCCCCAAATTAAATCTCCCCTTTGGAATGGCTCAATTGTTCAAGAAATCCAACTATAGAACAAGTGAACAAAGTAGGGGGCGCCCCTAGTTTTCCCTCTCCACCTAACTTGTAGCCCCTTGGTGGCTCAACCAATTTTTTTTTTTTTTTTTTCTGGGTAAAAGCTACTTCTAGATTATAGTAAGAAAAATATTTACAGAGAGTACATCATCCAGGGGCCATGACCACCCACTGACAGTGACATCTGGAACAGACCGTAGAACCAGTGATACAAAAAGACATGAAAATGTCCAAATGAGTTTCTTGGACCACAGACAGATTTGTGCTTGGAAGCCAAAATACACAGACGCTATGACTTTAGACAGACAACTACAAGAGACTGAGAACAAGGCCTGAGCAAAACCGACCTTTGACAAACAGTTAAGATGGACTGAGAACAAGTAAACAAAAAACCTCGAAACACTGCACCGAACAGTATAAAATTGGGTGACTGGGCGGATCGAGCCAAATAACGGACTCCTCGCCTTCCTGCAGACGTCCTTGTTCCCGCGGATGAACAGAGTCCTGGCTTCCATTTCTTCCCTGTACATTGTTGTTGATAGGAAAACTTTCTTGCACCGACTCTTCCTGAGGCAAATTCTCCTGAAATCGAGCTTGCTGAGGTGGCCAATGTGTTCAGTTGCATACAGAGGGCGGGAACCCGATAAACACGCCCTTGCATATCCCCCAGAAAGCTTTCATTGCTCTGATAACTAGCTGCTGCAGGGGAGGGCCAAGAGGGAGTTACAGGCTCCGCTTCTGAAAGATAGACAGAGAAATTTACAATTGCATCATATTGCAGGATTCTTCTGGGGATTCGGAGGCGAAATTGCTGAAAGGAGTCCGGCAGCATCAAAAATTATTCCTCAGAACTGGAAGACGAGGGGGGGATTGCTGCCATGGGAGCAATTGGGTGAGGCTCCTCCTCTGCATTTACAAAACGGACGCCTTAACGACCGCCTCGAATAGGCATTCCTCTGCGACGCATCTCGGCTACAAGATTTAGCGAATTGAGCCTCTGCTCTATAGCCTGGATACAATGCTGCAACGCATTTCCTTGCCTTCCTCCCGCATTGACAAGCATTCAATGGACACTACAGGTCTGGGCATAGCGGTTAAATAACTCAGACTTCTCCCTCACCATTTTCCGCGGACAAGACTCCATAACACCCGAGCTCCTCGAGACCAGAGCTGGCGCATTCGGCTTGAATGCCCCCTCTGCCATAATCCTCATAACCTTAATGCCGATTGCCCTGTGCATTAAATAGACATCGACCGTCGTCCCTTGCTTGTCCGGTTTGCTGCCACTACTTATCCCCATGTGTTGAGGTGCAGGCGAGCCTTAATGACACTTCAGAACACCCGCATCCGGGTGCATTGCCTCAGATTGAGCTATGTCTTGAGAAATAAGCTCTCTAAGCTGATCCTTTTGTGCTCTGGAAGGTAAGCTGTCTAGAGTTCCTTCAAAGTGGTTGTTTTTTGCCTCCACTCCAAAGTTGGCCAGGAGATCCGCCAGCCTATTCCCTTCTCTTTTTGTGTGCTTGAACATGATAGCTGGGTTCTTAGAGAGCCAGTGATTCAGTGATTCTAATCTGTGAGCCATCCTCCAGCTGCTACTTACTTTGTGGACTAGGGAATCATTTTGAAGTTTTATGGCCATTCTTATCAATATCTGCGAGTCTCCTTCAATAATGAGGGGGAAGAGTTTATTTCTGTGTGCTAAAATGAGACCTCTCCAGAGTCCTTCCAGTTCCGCTGAGTTATTTGTGTCCCAGCCTATTGATCCCATAAAGATGATAATAGGGCTGCCATCATGATTTCTGAAAGCTCCCCCGTAGCCTGCTTGTCCTGGGTTTCCTTTGGAAGCCCCATCGAAGTTTAGTTTAATCATGTTGCTGGGCGGAGGGGTCCAGGCTTTGATTTCCTGATTGAGGCTGAGGGACTTGCTGCTGATGTTTGAGTTGAAGATTATTCTCATTTGCCAATTGTCCCAGATCGCTTTTTCATTTGGTAGGGAAGGAAAATCTTCAAGTTTCCAGTCTTTGAGAGAAAGGGTCTCCATTATGTTTTGATGTATGGTAGTCCACAGTTTGTCTGGCGGCATTGAATTGTTTTTGAAGATTCTTCGATTGCGTTCTTTCCATATATTCCACATCACAAGCCCTGGAATGAGTTGCCAAAGTGCTGTGAGAAGAGAGCTTTGATATGGGGTTTGGCCTCCTTTGTTGATGGTTCCCTTGAGGTCGTTCTGTTCTTGTCTTTCATTTTGGCTACGGAAAGCAATCTTTTCCCACAACATTTTTCTTACTGAGCAATTCTGCATGAGATGAAGTGCTGTCTCTTCCTCCTGTCTGCACATGTGACATATGGATGGCCTTGCAAAGCTTCTTTTCCTTAGGTTGTCCCATGTGAGGATTTTATTATGACAGAGTAGCCATATGAAAGTTGAAACTTTTGGCCAGTTTGCTTTGTGCCAAACTTTATCCCATAAGCTATTTTTGTTTATCTGATCTTCAATGATGATATTATAGGCTTCTTTGGGAGTAAAAATGCCTTTTTCTCCATGGCCCCAGCGTAATATGTCCACTTCCTCTGAATTATTTATTTGCCTTTTTTGTAATTCCTCTTCTAATTGTTGCTGAGCTTGTTCTGCGCTATGCGGTAGGATCTGGTTGGCTTCTTTCCATTTGTGATGGTTTTGTCCGGTTGCCTCTGCCCAGAATTTTCTGACCTTTACCTGCTGTATTATCTCTCTATCCTCCGGTGAGACATTCGGTAGGATGTCTTTCATTTTTGGTAGCTGCTGCCAGGAATCGCTCCAGAATCGAGCTGTTCTGCCGTTCTTTATCTCCCAGAAGCAGTGATCTTGAATTAGAGATCTGTGTTGGATGGCTGTGTTCCATATTGCCGAACCAGCACTTGTTTCAGTCATACGCAATCTTTCTTCCATTGGGTAGTTGCTAGTGTATTTGGCTATCCAGAGGGATGCCCAAGGGGTGCTGGGGTGGGCTAACCATCACCACCAAATTTTGGCTCCCATGGCTTTGTTACTGTGTTCAGGATCTCTGAGTCCTATGCCTCCTGTATATTTTGGCAGGCAGACTTTCTCCCATTTGAGTAGCGCCCATTTTCTATTTTGTCCTGATCCACCCCACAGAAATCTTCTTTGAAGGTTCTTGAGTTCTTTGAGAACCCATTTGGGTGCAGCTAGGATGGAGAAAAGGTGAAGCGGCATGGAGTTGAGGACAGCCTTGATGAGGACTATTCTACTAGCCATATTTAGCGAGCGATGGGTCCATAGGAGAAGACGAGCTTCCAATTTTTCTAAGAGCTGTTTCCAAGAGGAATGTTTAAGAGTTGAACTCATGAGAGGGGCTCCTAAATATTTGGAAGGCAAGGAGGATGTAGTGAAACCAAGAATGTGTTCAATGGCTCTTTGAGTGGTCCCAGGGGTATTGAAAAAGAAAATCTGAGATTTGACTCGGTTTAAGAGAGCACCAGAAGCTTCAAAGAAGAGATTAAGAATGGTTTTGACATGACGAGCTTCCTGGACAGAAGGGTGGGCAAATAGCATATTGTCATCGACAAATTGTTGGTGGGTGTGGGTAGGGGAGTTGTGAAAGGAGAGCCCTTTTAGCCTTCCTTCTAGCTTGGCTGCAGTGATACTTCTACCCAAACCTTCCGCCATGATAACAAAGAGAAAGGGAGATAAAGGATCTCCCTGTCTTATACCTCTTGAGGGTCTAAAAGTGGCTGAAGGGGAGCCATTAATTAGCACAGAGAAAAAAACTGATGATATTAGACTCAGTATCCATCTTACCCAAGAGTGAGCAAAACCAAAAGCTATTAGAATTTTTTGGATATAAGCCCAGCTGAGACTGTCAAAAGCTTTGGAGAGGTCTAGCTTGAGGAGCATACCTGGTTTTTTGGTTACCTTTAGGGAGTGAATTAATTCATGTGTGAGAATAATTCCATCCGTAATTTGACGCCCTTCAACATATCCTGATTGTTCCGGCGAGATGATGAGAGGGAGGACTTTTTTGAGCCTGGTAGCAATAACTTTAGAGACGATCTTGTATATCATGTTACATAGGGCAATGGGTCTGTATTTGTCCAGGGTATTAGCATCTTCTCCTTTAGGCACAAGGGCTATAAAAGTGGCATTTAGACCCGGGTACATCCATCTGAGCTCTCTTGATTCTTCTACAACCTGCCATACCTCTGTTTTTATCAAGTCCCAGAATTTGTGGAAGAAATTTGCAGTGAATCCATCCGGCCCTGGCGCTTTTCCTTCCTTCATGTGTTGCACTGCTTCCTCCACCTCCTGTAAACTGATGGGTTTGATTAGTAGACTATTGTGTTCTTCTGTTATGACTTTGGGAATATTTCGGACAATTTGCTGGATTGTCGGAGTTCTGTCAATATCTGGCTCCTGCTGGACTTTTTTGAAATATTTTATAAATTCTTTTTCTATACCTTCATGCGTTTCAATCTTCTCTCCTTGCTCACTATGAACATGAGTGATTTGGTTAATCATTCTTCGCTGAACAGTGGATTTATGAAAAAACTTCGTATTCTTCTCACCACTTTTCAGCCATCGAATTCTGGACTTCTGACGCCAGAGAATCTCCTCCTGCTTGGCTCGTTCTAATAATTTGGCTTCTATTTCTTGTTCTTTTGTGGAAAGGTCCTCTGTTCTGTCGCCATTGATGAGGGCTTGCTGTACCTTTTTCATTTCAGCATTGAGTCGAGCCTGCTCATCAAAGATGTTGCCAAAAACCTTGTGATTCCACTGTTTGATAGCCTTTTTAAGATTTTGGAGTTTCCGTTGAAATCTAGCCATTCTGGAGCCTTCAGTTACATTATAAGTTGTCCAAGTAGTTCTGATGAAATGATCAAATTCTGGGTGGGCTAACCAGAATTCTTCAAAACGAAAAGGGCGTTTGAGATTAGTCCCTGGCCGGTTCCATTGCAGTTCTATAGGCCAGTGATCTGATCCTGAACAGGGGACGATAGAGGCTGTAAATTCTCCGCCCACATTGGTACCGTTGTCAGAGATTAGAAAGCGGTCCAGGCGGGAAGCAATGTGGTGCGTTCCAGTTCTTTTGTTTGTCCAAGTAGCTATACCGTTGTTTGTGGGGATACCCATCAACCAATTGCTGTTGATGAAGTTTTTTAGAAGGCTGTCATCACTGTTCGTTTTGTTCCGGCCTCCCCTCTTCTCATCCATGCTGGCTATCATGTTATAGTCTCCTCCAGATATCCACAGGGGAAGTGATCTATTTCTGTTGAGATCTGAAAGAGTATTGAGAAGAATGCTTTTTTGGGCTGTTTCTTGAGGAAAATACACGTTTGTTAACATTCCATATGCATTTGTTCCTGTGAGGTGGAAAGTGGCTTGAATAAAATTTCTGTTGGCTAGAATATTACTGAGATTGATGATCCTGGCGTCCGAGAGAATTGCTAAGCCGCCTGAGGCACCTTGTGCATCTACTGCCGTGACTAGTCTGCTTGGCCATGCCGCAGCAGCTATTTTGTCTAACACTGTGGAGCTACATTTCGTCTCCTGCAGGAAGAGGATACTGGGTTTTTCTTGCTTCAACAGATTTTTTAAGATTTTTCTTTTCCTAGGGCCATTGAGCCCTCTGATATTCCAAGAGATTAGCTTCATTGAGAAGGGTGGGGGTTGGAGTGGTAGTACTTAGAAAGCTTGGCATATTGCCCTGATTCAACCAGTATTTCCCCTAGTTTGATTGTTCTCTCTAGGGTTGATTTTCTTCCCCTTTTCTTGTTGTCCTTAGTAATAAATTTGCCGTCCCATTGGCTGCCGATCTGGACTCCTAGAGAGTATTTTTTTTGAGCTCTTCCTAATACTTCTACTAGGTTGTCCAGTTGTTGTTCTGGGATTTGTTCAAAATTCTTCGTGCGGCATGCCTCTTCTAACCCTGGTAGATCCAGTTCCCCTATATCCAGGGGCACCGGGTCTTCCTCCATGATTTGGGGCTGTTGAAGTACTCCTTCAACATCACTTAAGGCCTTTCCATTTTGATTAGGGAATTCCGTATCCATTTTTTCCATTTTCTTTGAAAACGATTTACCTGGATCTTTCTTATTGTCATAGTATGTGCTTTTTTGTCCCCCTTGCTTTGACGTTTCACCTTGTTGTTGTTGTGGAGTTGCATCTTCGTTATCCTGGTCCTTCTCTGAGTCTCTCCCTTCAGTTTTGTCTAGAGGAGCGTATCTGTTGCTTGTATTTACCTTATTGCTCTGGTTTGCTTTGGGAATGCTGGTATTCCTTTTATTTCCTCTTCTCCTGTTGACCACTTTGGTGAATCCATCCGTAGAAGGATTATTGGGAATCTTATTTAGAGGGCAATCTCTATATAGATTTCCAATGTCGTGACATTTTCTGCATCTGAATGGCACTTTTTCATAGTTTATGACTTGAATCCATTCAGTGTCTTCATGGAAGAAGCTTACCGTGTTTGGCAATGGTTGCTTTAGATCCATGTATACGCAGATCCTTGCGTATGAGGTGTGCAGGCAGAGTCTTGTTTCCTTTGCTATTCTTACAAATTCTCCAATAGAGTTTCCTATTTCCTTCAGTGATTTCTCTTCCCAGTACTCCAAGGGAAATGAGTAAAGCCTTATCCACACTGGCGAATAACTCAGATCTATTTTGTCTGGGTTAAATCTTTCCACCCAACCCGTTAGGAATAAGCCTGCTGAGTTAAAAAAATAAGGTCCGCCTTCTAGTACCCTGGTACGATCTTCCAGGCAGGTGAATTTGGCTGTGAAGAAGCCTTTTGCTCCCAAATGTAGGGTGATCTCTCCTTTTGGACGCCAAACTGTACTTATCCAAGCTCTGAGAGCCCGTTCTGTTGGCCAGATCCCTATGAACTTTCCTATCAATGCATGATCACGCATGTATTGTATTCTAGCATTGATTCTTTCGCTAGGAAAGTAAACCTTTGGTCTATTAGCAGCTACAGGTTTGCAAGTTGAAGAACTTACTGTTTTCCTGTTCTCTGTCTCAGTCTCCTGATTGTTCTGCTGGTCATTGTCCAGGTTGCCTCCGCCTTCGACGTTCGTTTTGTCCCTTTCTGCTTCTCGCCGCTCGTTGTCTTTTGGTGATGGGGGAGGCTCAGAGCCCTCCCCCTGGGTGGGCATCATGATGTCTGCCTGTATGCTGCCGTCCTTCAGCGCGCTGCCGTCTTGCGGCTGTTCTGGGTTCTGATCTTGGCAGACCCGCCTCCTGCAGGGTTCTGTCAAAACCCTAAGAAAGCCCGTGCTGCTCCGTTCCGGCCATTCCTAAAAAAACTCCTTCGACAGCGGAACATTTTAGCAGCAACAATCGTAAAGAAAGGAAAGTATGTTACCCAGTCGTGGCTCAACCAATTAACTTTGTGCAATTTTACTTATTAAAATTGAATACTAGATTATATCCATGTGATACATTTAATCAAGAAAAGAAATGAAGGAAAAGCCATTGCACACAATGAACAAAAAAGATGAACAAGGGTTGGGAAAGTGAAGCACTTTATCATTTGTTGGCACCAATCTCATATGACAACAACAAGTATTACAAGAGGGAGGATAGCATTTTATAGAACATTTTTAATGGCTAGATACTAACTAGATAATGGCTAGTTGGACTCAAATAATTATTTTTACTAGTCATCCACAAGTTCGAGACATAGTAAATTTTCATAAATATTTCGTTACAATTTTTCATTTTCCCTTTAATGGGTCATCTTGGCTTCAATTTCCTAATTTAGTCCAAAAATCCCTTCGCTCATGGACCGATACGGTCAAAGAAGGAAAATAGTACACCTTTGTTGCTCAACATTCCACTTACTTGCCTTTGAAGAAATTCAAATTGGTCCTTTGAGATGTATGATTTCACTGGGAGGTTCAACTTTGTCATCTGAAGGAATAATATGTCTTTTAATGACTACTTTCTTGGTCTATTAGTCAACTTATTGGTCCATGAAGTCTCCAATGGCTAGTTAAACCACCCAACGGCTAGTTGACTTCTCCAACATCTAGATTGACTTTTTCCCTTTACTTGTTTGACTTGGTCACCTATTCATTGGATCTTCAATGCCCTGGACATTTTGGTATTTCTAGCACTTGGGTTTGGCTAAAATTGCCATGATATAAACTAGGTCTCTCTCAAAATATTCAAATATTTCCTAGATTTGCCATGTCATCATCTGCTCTCCCATGCCATCTTCCACCTCTGCTAGTTCCATAATGCCTTAAAGAATCTTGTGAATTGACACTTGGGTATTGTTCCTCTCATTTTGGTGATCATTTTTGATGCAATGCATTGCATCATTCTTCCCAATTCTACCCTTTTTATTCCACCTGGAATCCTGTTGACCAGGTTTGACCAAGTTATAACTAGCCACAACCACCTTTGATTGGAAAAGTTTGACATGGAATGGATTCCTCTCATCAAACTAAACAATCTGAGACCAAGTTGACTTTTTTACCTTGGAAACCACTTCGCATTGGAAACCATGAACTACTTTGGGAACTATGAAATTTGTGAATATGAGACTCTCATGCATGAGAGTTGTCAGAGAGATATTACACCAAATCCAAGGTCATTTACAAACTCTATAGACTCTAATTATGTGGTAAGAAATAGGTGCATCTTGATGCAGGCTAGAATGGCCCATACAATGGTGATCACCTCTACAAAAGAAAGCTCTCATAAAACAATGAGTCCTCAAGTAGACTCACCTAAGGCCCTCCAATTCTATACAGGACAAGAGAAACCCAAAATGATCTATAGGGGACCAACCATGCTCTGAATAGATGACAAATTAAAGACAACAAGAACAAGACTCAAGTTGGTATACCTAATACAAAGCCTCCCATGGTTGTTACAGTGCTTTGACCTGTGACCTTGGGCTTACAAAGGTTGTGATATATACTTCAAAAGTTTTTGTATGTACCCCTATTGACATGAGGCGTGACAAGACTCTTTACCATTATTTTCTTCTTGAAATGACACATTTAATTCCACCGTCTCAAGATCTTCTTTGTTAATGAATTCTTTAAGACTTCAAATAGGAAACCCACATGTCATCGCTTGCTGGCTCATAGTACGAAGGAGAAGGATGAACCTCTTCATGGAAATCTTCTTCTTCTTCTTCTTCACTGACGTCTCGACTTGAAGGTAAATGACCAAGGCCTTCATTAGAGAAATTTTGAGGTCTAAAATGGGTCTCCTAAGTAATACTATAAAATAATAGTGGAAATAATAAAATAAGATTAGTTTACCTCATTAATCTCTGGAGGGAAAAATAAAAAACTATTTTTTCAACTTGTATTTTCAACTTATCTCCCTATGATTTTACTCGAATTTCAAGCGAGAGCACTCATTGGATGCGGAATTTAATTTTCCATCCATGGAGTACCCATGTTACATACTTTCGATGGACCCTACTACATGAAAAATGTGAAATACATGAAAAAAATGTGATTTTTCATGTATTTCACATTTTTCATGCAGTAGGGTTCATCTAAATTATGCAACATGGGTACTCCACGGATGAAAAATTAAATTCGGCATCCAATGAGTGCTCCCGCTCGAAATTTGAGTAAAATCATAGGGATATAAGTTGAAAATATAGTTTTTTATTTTTTTACTACTCCAAAAATGGTGAATCATCCCACATGGTTGACATCATCATATTGAATCCTATTGGTTCTTATAAATTTGATTTATGTTGTACCCTTTTGTTTTGAGGTCCATTTTTAACCTCAAACTTTCTCTAATGCTTTTTGAAGTTTTCGTGAAATATATAGCCTTTCTATTTCTCAGAAAAGGGGAAGCCAACTTCCTAAATCATAATCCCATCTTGCACCAAATGCTTCCAGGAATTGTATAAAGTATGTAAACATGCCTTTTCCAAGGCTTTCGTACCAAATCATCGTAGATCCTTCCAAATTCATCATGAAATCCTCATGGAGGAAGTCATTTTTCTTACAATATTTGATAAATGTGGAAAGGTGATTTTCTATCGATTCCCAACATCCATGAAAATTGGGTCTATCATGTGACCCAACTATATCATTGGGAAAACCCCTCATACCTAGAAAATTAAATGGATCATAACATTTTTGCTAACCATTGAGGTAGATCCATCTTTTGTTAGTTATAAAATTTGGTAGTAAGGCTAGTATGAAAAAATAACATTTATGTTGCAAGAAACATCACCCCAGTAGGTGTACCGGTACCTAAATGTGTTGAAATACTAAAATGCCCTTGAAATGTTGTCGATTGCACTATAAGATGTTTCACAATTTTGAAATGTCGTGTGGTATAGACAGTGGTGTTTTGGGGCTATTTCCATGGCATTTTGATGCGTTCAATGACTTGCGTGGGCTTGCTCAAGTGTCCAAGAAGGGAATGGGGACCTTTTATGGCCCAAAAACATTAAATTTACCATTTTCATTAAAACTAATTCACTCCTAAGATAATTTCATTTAAAAAAATTCAATTAGAGTTCTCTAGAAAATAATAAAATTAGAATTCTCTAGAAACCCTAAAAGTCTCTTCCTTTCTATAAGAAAACACTTCATTCACTCATTTCGCACACATTATTCAGCAAGAGGAGCTTCCTATAGCAATAGCAAGCATTCCAATTGTGTTTTGGAGCAGCGGTAGCAAATTTTGGTGCATTTATAGTAAGAAGAAGGGCATGGGAAGTAGTTTTTTGGGTGAATGAATTTATTTTCTGCTTTTGCAGCATTCATATCTTCTCAAAGTGGTGTTTCGAGTGCCCCTAGAGCTTCTCAAGCAATCAGGAAGAAGGAATGATATCCTCTTTGGAAGTATGTTACCAAAGTCAAGAAAATGAGTGTTGGTGGTACTTGGGAATGGAGGTGTAATTTATGTAAAATTGATAGGACCTTCAAGGGCTGTTACACAAGAGTGAAGGCTCACTTTTTGCATGAAGATATAAAGGGTTTTTAAGTTTGTGCACATACTAAAAATCCATAAGTGAGGGCTACATTTAAGAGAGAGCAAGATGATGCTCAAATATTAAAGGATCAAAGAAGCAAAATCGGTATGGGTGATGCTAGCATCCTCAATTGCTGAAATTTTAGTTGCTGTTATTGAACAAGTAGGGCTAAAACATGTGGTGAAAGTTATCACATATAATGCACCTATTTTCAAAGCTATAGGATTAATTGTTGAGAGTAGGTACAATCATATACTTTTGATCTTGCTGACATGACTTGTAAACTACTAATAACCAGCCACTGACCGATCAAAAAATATGCAAATGGATTTATAGCATTTATTACACAAATCATAGAAATATAAATATATTGACTTAATAAGTGTTTTTACAATTGTTTATACCTTTAGTCAAGTGTGGGTTGCCTAGTCAGTGGAATGGGTAGCTAGTATAAAGCCTACTGAGATTCAATTCTTGCTAGTAACATGTGTGTTTGTGCTTGCCCTTGTGGATGCACACCAGTGCACACAATAGTTCGGGTTAGGTGGAGGTCTTGGATGACTTTAAATTCCATCTGCTTCGATGAAAATTGAGCAAATTGAATTGTGCTAATGGATCCTTGTAATGCTAAATCTGGTCACATTAGCCTAATTGATATAAGGGGAGGGGGATATTTTACTTGAAATAATTATAGATTGTCTTTCAATGATCACTCTGTTAATATTCAGTTGATCATGGTCAATTCCTTACTATTGTTCCAGATTTTATGAAATCAATATAAACTAAGATATAATTCCAATGTCTAAACATAATCTGAAGATAAGCTTCTTTTGAATCAACCGGAAAAATTTTCTCCTCTTCACATATGTTACTTTGATTTTCTTGTCTAAACCAAGCTTGAGCATGCTTCTAATTGGACGCTGAATGCTGATACTGTATCTAGTTAAGCATCATTCTTTTTCTTGTACAATAAGATACAGGTTATGTTTCGGGAATAGAAACTAATATAATAGTGTGTATTGCAGGAATGTCCTATCGGTTAATGTTTTCTATATATCACTTTTAAACATTTTCTTTTTGAACTTTCAGTATTTCATTTTCTTTCAGTGAATATGGAAAGCATTACATGAACTGATTGTGGTATTTCTACAGCAAGGAAAGATAGCCTTCTTATCTAGAGCATAGGTGGATGGAAGTTTGGATTTTGAAAATGATCATAATCTAGTTTATAATATACGGTCCTTAGGTTGACTACTTTTATAAAGTCTTATTCTTGAATGCCTACTTACATGAACATATTATTGTGATAGGGACTTGAGCTTTAATAATTTTACAGGAGGAATTCCAGATTCACTCCAAAATTTGAGCACTCTGACAATTTTGTAAGTGTATTACTGGACCAAATAATATTTATTCCAATCAAAAACATTCTCACAATTATGTGAGCTGCAATGTTTTCCTCTGAAAATTCTATCAAACCTAATATATGGCAGGTCACAAGTTAAATCGCCTGTGACATATCTTAGATTGCAATAATTGCAGGTTTCTTGGAGATAACAGTTTATCAGGGAAACTTCCTTCCCAAAAGACTGCATCCCTTGCATACCTGTAAAGTTCTTTCTTCCCGTTTCTCTCTCTCAGAGACCTTAACAAAGAAACAAAAAATAAATACATATGCATACATTCATTTGTTTGCTTATTTCCGTTTCTCTTTCTCATAGACCTTAACAAAGAAACAAAAAATAAATACATATGCATACATTCATTTGTTTGCTTATTTCTTAGATTGTTGGATAGAATATGAATGCCCATCCACATAGATATGCAGGATTTTGGATTGATGCATATGCATATTAGATGCTCCTACCATAAGAGACTAATTTAATATGTACAAGGAGGATTGCCAAAATATATGTATGGCGTTTATGTTTGATGGGAGAAAAGTCAGTTTGGCAACCAATGGTTCGATCAACTTATCATATTTGTACTTATTTTATTTGTCACTGTAACTTATCCAGTAATATAGTCTTCCCATAAAGCATGCTTAATCTTACTATCTAAGTACTTTTTATTATCTCCAACAATCCTTTTTATGTTCATGATGAGATTCTGTAATATCCCCAATTTCGTAAGCACGGGAGTCACTAAGGAATTTTGACCAATTTTAGTAATATTAATTAAAAAGGGGCAAAATTTTTAGGAGAAAGGTGGCTAGTATTATTTTGTTGGAGAATAGCGGCAAATTATTATTTTATTAAAATGGCAGCAAAAGTAACTTAGTGGAAAATGGCCCCCACCAATAAAATAATACTAAAAATGAGTCTAGAAGCATGAGAAAAAATTATAAAAGGAGGATGGACTCATTTTGTGGATTATCTTTTGAATATTTCATTTCACCTTTGATCTTCTCTTAGGGCTATTTAGCAGAACAAGAAAAGTGTTGTTTAGCACAGGAATTTTGAGCGGATGTTCCACCCTCATTTCGGAGAACTTCGAGTTTCTCCCTAGTGAGGAAGTTTGGGAGTCCAATTCAGGGCTTCCCTTGAGCTTATTGTAGGAGATTAGATCAGTTATGCGCATTTTCTGGGTGCAAGAGGAGTTCATGGTACATATTTTGGAGCAATAGTTGTGGTTTAGAGATTCTGGGATTTGGAGAGAGTTTTTCCCTTGGTTGTAGCAGGAGTTTGTTGGAATTTTGAAGGGCGGAGATTGAGGAAATCTCCAGGGCTGAATTTCTCTCACTTATACAACATTTAGAGCTCATCATCTGAAGCTTGTACAGGAGAGAGTGTGATGTCCCCACTTTGCAAGTTTTGCTAAAAAATACATTTTTGCACAATTTTCACATTTTGACATGTTTGACTTAGGAAAACGTGGGTTAGTAGGACCCCACTTGACATTTTGATAAAAGAAGGCTCCAAACATAAGAAAAGAAGGAAAATTAAAAGGTTAGTGGAATGTAGGGGCCACTCCAAGAAGGAATTCACACCCCTTAGGAGAACTTGTACTTGTGGGAAGGAAGAGAGAAGGGAGTTCGATTTGTGGAGCCCACATGGAGAGAGGAGTGGAAGCAAGGATAAATAGAGGTGGAAGACCTCATTTTGGGATTTTTTCCAAACTCTGAATCAAACCCTTGTTTGCTTGAGCCGCTGAGCCAAGTCAACATCGTGCTGTTCAGCAAAAGAGATTTCCGGGCGAGAATCTCACCTCCATTTTCGGTGGATTTTGAGTGCCACCCTAGGGGAGTCGATTGCTACATCTCAAGGCCGTTCCAAGGATATTTACAAGTGAATTTGGCCATAATTTGGAGTAGATTGGGCGCAGAAGAAGGTGCATGCATTCTTGGGAGAAATAGCTACAAGGCATATTGGTTTCTGGGATTTTGGAGGAGTGATTGCCTTGATACATGCCAGATTTTTTGGGTGATTTGCAGTCTGAAGCAAAGGGAGTTTGGAGAGGGTTTTCTGTTGCTTTTTTGTAGTACGCAGAGGGTCACTGGCTGGGCCTGCACATGGTGTAGCGCTGTGGGATTTGCGGACAGATACTTGCTAGGATTTGAAGGTATTGCCAGAGGAATTTGCAGAGGGGCTTTAGAGAGATTTTCAGAGGGGATTTGGGGTTTGAAAGCAAAATTCTTCCTTCAGTTGTGCATACACTAGGTAGAGAAAGGAGTGTGCATTTTTGTGGCTTTCTGAACAAGCTGGAAGTAAGCCAATTACTTGTTGGGTTTTTGTGGGTTTGAGGTGTATTGGCTTTGGCTAATTTCAATGGATTTTCTGAGCAGTTTGGAGGGCTAAATCAACAATTCATTCCCAGCAGTTGCAACAGTTGTTTATGGCTAGGCACAGTCCTTGCAGCAAAGCCATTTTCAGCACATGGGTGCCTCCATCTTCACTTAGGTTTTTACCTTACTTGCTATAGCAAGCCCATGTTCATCTATCTCCATATATTTGTACTCCTTCTTGTTCTATTAATAAAATGGCTTAGCATGGCACAATTTTTGGTGTTTTACATTCATTTATTCATGGGTTAAAATTTTGTGTTGCATGCTGGTATTTTCTTTTGTTATCACTGTTATTTCTTGTTATGGATATTATTACCACTCAAACTAGCAAGGGACCTAAAGGGGATCCCTAAAGGGCAAATGCTAGACCAAGGGCAACAAATGGAGACTTAGCCCACTATCACCTTAGATAAGGTGCCCTTCTATTTATGGACTTTCATTGATGGGAGGAGACCCGTGTTGGAAAAAGTAACTATGTTCGGTCTTCAATAATGTACTTGAGTCATCATGTAATGTACTTGTCAAAATAATAAAGAAAAAAAATTTTATTATTATTATTGTGACTTATTAAAGCATGGGTTTCATGCTTGGGTCACCATTTTTTAGGTCAAAGTCCCCATTGAGGACTTCTAGGATTTATTCTGAGTCTATAGAATTATTGTACATTGAAATAGACCCTTCTTGGGCTTTTGAATCATGTAAAAAGGTTAAGTATTGAGTCAAATATGAATTATGTAACCTCCACACCATGTCAGCCTAACAGAAGATCAATTCGGCCTAAGTACCCATTTGACCCCACAAAATCCTATAAAAGGAAGCACATCAAATTCATTTGTAGCATCACTTCTCATTCTCTCTCTACTGGGCAAAAGTGCGAAAATCTGTTTGTTGGGCAGAAGTGCAAAGTAGGAAGTTGGGAAAGTCTGTTACCAGGAAGCCGAAGTGTATGAGAGTTTGGGGGAGTCTAAGGAGTCAAGGATAATCGAAATTTTGGTGGTGGTCTCTCTTTGTTTCGTGCTCTGGATTGGGAGATTGAAGTATTCCAAGTTGGATTGTTGTCGTAAGCTGTTAGCTACTGCAAGTGGTTGCATAGTCAAAGTTGTTGGAAAGAGGTCAATCTTCTGGAGGCTGACTTGGTGTGGAGGGAAGGTCTTGTATTGGTCTAGGGTGAAGAGTCTCAAAGAATACTATTGAAAGGAAGAATTACTTTGACTGGGTTTTCCCCTTGAGGGGGGTTTTGCCCTAGCATGTGCCTACATCTTGTGTTCATTGTTTTATGTGCTGCTGCTTTTGGTAATTACTTGATGAACTAAATAAAGAAGATATAAAGAATCGTAATAATAAGAAACATCACAAGTAATTATCAAGATCGAGAAAATATTTATTGCCTTTCTAATTTTCCAACATGGTATCAGAGATTTGGTGAAGAAGGAAGAAAAAGGAAGATCCATTCATAGGAACTATCTCAGGGAAGGATTCTATCATATTCAAGGAAGATGTCTAACTTTATCAAGGGTGAGAAAAAGCTTGAAGGAGACTCTAACTTCAGATCCTAGAAGAAGAGGATTGACCTAATGTTTGAAAAGAGCAAGGTACTAGATTTGGTAAAAGGAAATGTAAAGAAGCCTACAAAAGAATCCAGTGATGCCGACAAAGCAAAGTTCAAGGATTTAGAATTGGTGGCTATGACTCTGATGATGGAAGGGATAAAAGACAATCTTGTCCCATTCATAGCTAACATCGATCATGCTGAGGAGATGTATGAAGCCTTGTCAAACTATTCACTATTAAGAACATTGGTCAAGTAGCAAGTTTAAAGAATGAGATGAGGAATACAAAGAGGACAAAAGAAGATATTGTGGCAAACTTCTTTGTGAAGATAGCTAGACTTAGGGATGATCTCTTGGCCATCGATGAGATTGTTTCAAAGAAAGAATTGCTGATCACTACTATATTAAGATTGCCATCCTCTTGGGGTGCAATTTCTTCAAGTCTCAATAGTTGCAAGGTAGGCCCCACCTTTGAAGAATTATGGACTGCATGTAGTCAAGAAGAATTAAGGATCTCAATGGCTGCCAATCTTGAAAAAGTATCAAATGCTTATGTTTTTCATGATAAAGGAAAGAAATCGAAGGGATGAAGGAAGAAAGTTGACATGTCTAAGATAGAATGCTATGAATGTCATAAGAAAGGTCACTACAAGTGCCCCGAGAATCTAAGGTATAAGAAGAGAGGAAGAGATCAAGCCAACTTTGCCGAAGAAGGAGACTCAAAGAAAGTCAAGCTTGAAGAATTTGACATTAGGGACTTACACTATTAAGTCATTTTCTTTACATAACTTGTTTTATATGTTTTAGAATTTATAGGTTTTTAACATATTTTCGTAAAATACATTTTTGTATTGCTTTAAGTTCGTAGGTTTCCCTCAAGCTTTTGAGGGAGCTCCCAACAAGTCTTAAAGATAACTATCTTATATATTTTTAGTTTTGGGTTAATGTACACATTTAATTTTCATTATATTAATACTAATCACCTTTCTCCCTCTGTTGTCTTGATCAAAAAAACATTCGGAAGAAGGAGGATCTCTTAAGACAAGTTTAGTCAATATTGAAAGATATGCTTTGAATACATTGATTGAAAGGATTATTCATTATGATTAGCTATATTGAATCTTAGTGATTCTTGTTTGGGTGATTCATCTCTTGATAAATCTACCCACCCCACTCATATTCTTGATTGACTGTGTAGAACCCTAGATAGGTTCTGGAAAACCCTAACCGCAGGGTATGCTAATGTGAATGTCTAAAATCCTAAGCTGCTTAGGGATGTTGTGAAATGTTAGTTGAAGTTTTTATTGATGATGTCATGTTTGGGATTTTGGTGATCGGGAAATCCTAAACTTGTTAGGATTGAATAACGAGGTCTAAAATCCCGAACCTTTGAAGTTTTGGTAATGTTGGGTTTGCTATATTTCTACATTGGAACCCTAACTCATTGGGGTTTGGTGGAATGTGTGAGCAAGGCCCTTATATTGTCTTTAAAATGTTTTTCGTGGTATGTGTGTGTTTGTTTGATCAAATCCTAAGTGTAATCAAAATGATTGCATGTCTAACTCTTATTTGATATTGTTGTGAAGTTGGGTTTGACTAACACATGATATATATTTGCATGATGATGAAATCTAGGGATATGTAGATATGTCCTTTGGTTGAATTCCCAGATTGGTCTAAGTCAAGATGTATTAATGATGTTGGACATAAGATATTCTTATGAATTCCTAGATATTTGTTGACTTAGTTATTGATGGTCATAAGTCTGAGGACCTAATGGAAGTCCTTGTTCTAGAATTTAATGGAAGTCCTTGTCTGAGATTCTAGGATGATGATATATGGAAATATAGGGTGTTGTAGCTAAACCCTCGTGAAGTTAATATGTGTGATATAACAATCTGAAATCTATTAAGTGATTGTTGAATATGAAAATCTATGGTTTTACAGTTAAATCCTAGTAGTGGCATTGTCGAGTGTGAAATGTAACAATCTAAGATCTATGCATTTAATGATTGTTGAGATTGTGGAATTCTAGGGTTTTGGAATTAAATCTTAGTCAAAGTAAAATATCTGGAATATAATGATTTGAGATTTGTATAAAGATTGGTGAATTTGTGAATTCTAGGGTTTTGGAGTTAAACCATAGTTGAAGTAGAAATCTATGATGAATGTTACCTATATGATAATTTTAGATTTGTTAAGAGATTGTTGAAATTTGAATTTTTGGTTGAGTTTGATGATTGCTCGGAAATATAGGGTATGTGAACTAACCCTAGTGGTAGTTGGTTATGTGAACTAACCCTAGTGGTAGTTGGTCATGATAGTGACTAATTGACGGTTGATTGAAAATCTAGGGGTTTGGAACTAACCCTAGTGGAAGCTGGTCAAGTTAATGACTAAGTTGTGATTGACTTTGATTGATTCTTTTGTATGAAATCTAGGATTTGTATGAATCCCTAGTGAGAAGTCTAACATATATGTTTTGAAAGGTTGTTTGATACTTTGAAGATCTATATGTGTGTAAATGGTTTCTAGGGTTTTCTATATGTTGTAGTAAGGTATGTCATACATTTTTAATACATATTAAAACTTTAGATGGAATGAATGTTGTTACGAAATTGTCTAGGCTGTATAACAAAGTCCCTAGCAAGATGTTGAAGAGTATATGTCTCTTGTTTTTAATTGAGTTTGGGTATCTGTTATGAATAAATTTGAAATGATTCTGTGATTTTGATATGGCTAACATCATGCTTCTATAGTTTTGGTTTTAATTTCTATTAAAGTTGTGCAAGTACACAATCTTCAACTTGGTGAAGATGCTTGATGTGACAAGCAAGTTGTGTTGGTAGACAATCTTCAACTTGGTGAAGATTTGATGAGCATGATGGGGATGATTATAACTCTGATGAAATGGTTGGAAGCCACAAAATATTCTCCGATGTCGAAAAGAAGAAGCTAGTCTCTCATAGGAAGCATGAATAGAAGAGATCTCCATAAGATTAAGAGGGAGTCTAGATAAAGAGGTGCTTCCTAGTTGAGAGGGAGGGCATAACTTGGTATCAATTGAAGAATGAATTTCGGAGGATATGTTGCTGCATGTAAATTAGGAAATATGATTGAGGAATCGTCTATCAAAGATTTGATATTTAGTCCCACTATGGTAAGTTGAGAAGCAACATCTGTTATCTGTATGACCCCGGAGTTTTGTATTTGATTATGTACATGTGAAAGTATATTATTGATTGGGGTTGTGTTTGTACAAGTGAATCTCTTGAAGGATTTGATAGAATGTTGGTTACCAATCAGTTTGAGTGCGAGAGATTGGTCATTCTTGATCTTCTGGATCAAGGGGTGTTGAGGCTTTGCGAGTGAAGCATTGCCTGGGGAGACATCTGGCTGACACTTTGTGTTGATGTCTGAGTCCTTGAAGTTGGAAAGTTGGTGTTGATTGTTGAGCTCTGTTTTGGATACACACTTGGATTTTTGGGTTGGTGGTTAGAAAGTAAGCTTGATGGTACCTAAAGGGGCTGAAATCTTGAGTCCACCTTGGTCCCGCCTAGATAGATTTCCCTGGTCAAGAATCTAGTCCATGGCATTATGGTGCCTAAATTTCTTCATGGTTCATATAGTTTGAGATCTTCCATTGTATATGTACATTATGAATACCTCCCTAGTTAAGAGGGAGCATTGGAAAACGTAAATATGTTCAGTCTTCAGTAATGTACTTGAGTCATCATGTAAAGTACTTTTCAAAAGAATAAAGAAAAGAATTATTTTATTATTATTGTGACTTATTAAAGCACGGGTTTCATGCTTGGGTCACCATATTTTAGGTCAAAGTCCCCATTGAGGACTTCTATAATTTATTCTGAGTCTATAGAATTATTTTACATTTAAAGAGACCCTTCTTGGGCTTTTGAATCATATAAAAAGGTTAAGTATTGAGTCAAATATGAATTATGTAACCTCCACACCATGTCGGCCTAAGAGAAGATCAAGTCGGCCTAAGGACCCATTTGACCCCATAAGAAGCCTATAAAATGAAGCACATCAAATTCATTTGTAGCATCACTTCTCATTCTCTCTCTACTGGGCAGATGTGGGAAAACCTGTTTGCTGGGCAGAAGTGTGAAGTAGGAAGTTGGGAAAGTTTGTTGCCGAGAAGCCGAAGTGAATGTGAGTTTAAGGGAGTCTAAGGAGTCAAGAAAAATCAAAATTTTGGTGGTGGTCTCTCTCGGTTTTGTGCTCTGGATTGGGAGATTGAAGTCTTTAGTTGAACTGCTGCCAGAAGCTGTTAGCTTGCTCCAAGTTGCAGCATAGTCAAAGTTGTTGGGAAGTGGTCAATCTTCTGGAGGCTGACTTGGTGTGGAGCGAAGGTCTTGTCTTGGTCTAGGGTGAAGAGTCTCAAAGAATACTATTGAAAGGAAGAATTACTTTGACTGGGTTTTCCCCTCGAGGGGTGTTTTTCCCTGGCATGTGCCTACATCTTGTGTTCATTGTTTTATGTGTTGCTACTTTTGGTAATTGCTTGATGAACTAAAGAAAGAATATATAAAGAATCATAATAATAAGAAACATCACAAGTAATTATCAAGATCGAGAAAATATTTACTGCCTTTCTAATTTTTCAACAACCCGGTATATTATGGAGTCACCAATGAATGATAAATCAATAAGTGGATATGGAGTGACCCAAATGATTCCTTTCCAAAAGAGGTTGAAGGATAGAGCTTGCTTGCTTTCTAAGCAAGGTACAATGACTTCTAGGAGAGGAATGAGAGGATTTGAGGGTCAAGTTTAGGGGATATGATTCATGAAAGAATTTCCCAATCCCTAAATTCCTTATTGAAATTGGTATCCCAGATGGTTATTAAAGAATTGTCTTTTCAAAGGAATGGGACCACATGGGACCAAGTGGACCAAGTCTACGGTAGGAGGAAATATTATGGCAACTAATGATGTTCTTATCCTAGACAAGGTGGGAGAATGGATAAAAGAAATAATTTTGACTTAAAGGTGCTGAATTGATCCTATGAGGTACTACCCTTCGGGATGATAGGGCAAAGTTTGATCTCAAAGCTAGGGCTTGGATTTTCTCACAACACCACTGTTGGAATGGCCTCAAATTTGGAGAAGATTTACAGGTATCCTTGGCTGATTACCCATATAGAATCATCACCATGGTTATAGCAGTGATTGATGCGCCAGATATGTGGGGAATGCTTTTGTCCAGAATTTTTGCAGCCAATTTGGGTGGATCTATTCAGATGGATCTATATTATGCCACTACTCCAACAACAGTAGGTGGTATGGTTATATTATACAGAGAAGTAGAAAGAATGTACCACGTAGAAGTTCTAGAGAAATTAGAGAATGGTGAAGAGGTTGTTCCATAAGGTCATCCACTGTATTTTGAGTCAGAGTTTGTCCAACCAGTGTGTTCTCTTCGTTCCACCAACCATCCGCTCCAAGAAAAAGGAGAAGCAAGTTTCAGTTTGAAAGAGATATGCAACACAGTGACGAGTAGTTGTGCCAACCAAAGAGGTGTAGAAATTCTACTCTCTATACATCTTGTAGAGAAACTGTAGATTAAATTGATTATGCAATGTACTAAAGAAAAATACTTAATCTACTTCTATAATCAAACTTGCGGAAGCTTAATCAATTTTGAGCAAGATCAAATAGAACACATATAACAGAGAAGAAGATTGAATCACGCATGAAACATAGAAGAATACTCTGGGGAAAGCCTCAACTAAAAACCACGCTATCTGTATTATCATACAAGTGGAATTATCTCAGGATTACACAAAGCTTTAGCTCACAAGCTATCCATCTCTCAGTACAATCCCTCACTACTGCTCATAGATAGAATAGACAACACATATGCCTTCCTTTAGTCCTCCAAGCCTCCTATTTCCTTGCACAATTTCTCTTGGGTCCTCCAGCTACAACCTGTGTAATTCTCACCTCACACACAACACTGACCTCTGAAATAATTGCGCAATCCTGAAGGAGTTAATTCCTTCTGCATGGATGAGTTTCCTTTATAGGAAAATTCCTCCAACTGATAGTACAATTTCCCTGTCTTTAATCTCAGCTGGGTCTTTCTATGAACTGACACGCATTGGTTATTTATGAGAGAATATTCAGTTATCTGGAGAACACTAGTTACATGCATGCATGCATTAACTGACTGAACTAACAATTAGTTCCTCCAACTGTTTGGAACTAATTTAACTGGACTTAACTTAGTTAACTAAGCTAACTAATTACAACTCAAATACAATTCATCCTTATCTCCTTAATTAAGGGATAACTTCCTCAATCAAAGGGGTAACTGTTGCATTTCTTTACAAAGACTTCATGTTTGAATTTCGCCAACTAATTAACTCAAGATGAATTAATTAATTATTTTTCAAATAGCTAGTGAGACTAAGTTCGTATTTTAATTCTCAATTTTGATTGAAGGACAAATCAAAATTGGAATATATCCTGAAATGTTATTTATAGCAATGCTATTTTTAGCATTTCTATTTTTTGCTATTTCCAACAGAGTTGGAGTATATCCTGAAATGATATTTATAGCAATGCTATTTTTAGCATTTCTTGTTGCTATTTTCAACACTCTCTCTCAACAAGAAAGGCATTCAGCTCGAACCTGATCCTGATCCTTTGGAATGCTCTGCATGCAACACTTCTCTCAAGTTTTATTGCTCCAGCAACTCCAGAAACAAAAAATATCCAACCTGAATCAGTATGATACATCTGTCATCAAAGTCTCTGACTGTTATTGCCTCTATCGACTGAAAACTCTGCACCTCTGTGCTCTTCAGTATCTGACTGATCTAGCCTCTGTCACTTTGATATCTGACTGCATCAATCCCACTGATTCCTCCTGCTGCATCTGTGCTGCTGCTGGTCCTATCTCCCAGCACTGTATCCGCATTGCACCTCCTCTCATAATGTTGCATCATGCTGCCCAATGCTTCACTGCAACTCAGTTACTGAGAAGTAAGTAACTGACCTCCTTTTTGGAATAGAAACACCCTCTGATGCTGAAGCTCCCTCTGTCGCTCCATCCAAATTTGTCTCTACCCACTCATCTAGTCCTGCTACTCCTCGTCGAGGCTCCCATATCAAGGTCTAATCAAAGAGGTTGGGTATCTCAAGGATCCTGCACCTATTTCAGCCTTCTTGGGACTATCACTTCACATCGCGCCACCTCACACCTGGAGGTATGGTTGCATGTGATCCCTCTGCTAACTTGGCTTGAAATTATCCCCTACTGGAGGTCTTTGCATGAGTGGATGCCTCCACTAGGTCTCCTTTCAGCATCTCAGTTGTGGTTGCTCCACAACCTCCTGAAGCTGCTTCACCAATTGTGGTTCCTCCAAAATTGTCTGAGACTTCTTCTGGCATTGCATGTTGAGAGGTAATGTACTCTCCCTCTCAACCACTAAGTCTCTAACATTTGCCTTGCTCCTCAAGGCTTTGCATGCATCTTGAACCTCAAGAGCGTATAGGTTCTGTACCCGTGAACCGATCTGATTCACCTGTTTCGTGGTGATTTGTCTAAGGAAAACCTTTCCCTTACTAAAGACAACATTGTAGCCTTTGTCCTCCAACATGGCAATCAATACCAAGTTCTTCTTCAGTCTAGGTACATACTTCACATCTGTGAAGGTAATGAGAGCTCCATGCTCCCTCTGAAAAACAACCGTGCCCACTCTTGAAACACTATACCGTTCATCATTACCCATCTCGATGCGCATCTAGATGTCTTTCTCCTCCAAGCTACTGAACAAACTCTTATCACCGGTCATGTGGAATGAGGCTCCACTGTCAAGAAACCAACCACAACCCATCATCAATGAAACCATGCATGATGTTATCACTGAAAATGCTGTTGCCAAAATTTTTTTAGCCTAGCTTAAAGACAGGGTGTTTTCGCAGCGCCAGAATTCTTTTAGCAGCTTCGCAGCGCTGCATGTTTAGGCGGTTTCGTAGCGCGCTACAAAATTGGGGATTGGCTCGAGTTTTCAGCAAAAGGTTCATATACTAAATTGTGATGATAAGGTTCCTGCCCGAATGGTGCTTACTACTATTGACACTGCAGTGTTTAGAGCCACACCAGAGCCTTTTTGGTCCATCACAAACAGTTGTTTAGTTGCAGCTCATTAAGATTAATCTTCAAGAGGAATCATGTTTAATAATTACTTCTTTTGTGGCTGAGGGCATTATGGTAAATCCCGGTGATGTTTTGCCTAATACTTCGGTGAACACTTTTTACTTCGGTCTCAAGGAAATTAACCTTACAATTCCGGTAGATGTAGTAAAGCTGGATCAAGACATTTGCAAAATTGTTGATGACTGTTTCACAGGAGCAAGTCTTCATGTTGAAAAATTGATTTTTATAGAGTCATTATATTTGTCATTTGAACTTCTCAATCTTGAAAAAGTTTCAGTTTTCCTTTATGGAATGGCTAGCCTATTGATTCCAGTCAAAGAAAATGTTAGGGAGCGCATTTCCTGGAGTTGATGTGGAACTTTCAAATTACCTCCCCACCATTACCGAAGCGCATGCTCAGCAAGTTTGTGCCAGTGTTACAGATAGGTAGCATTGTGTTTATTACTGCAGGGGATCACATTTTTCCTAGACTGGGATACACAGCACCTCCTCCTTGGTACTACTCTCTGAAACAGAAACGCTTTGGAGTTATCGCAACTACCTGGCTTCTTCGAAATGCATTGCAGTCGTTTCTTCAAGGCACAGGGGCTTTTGAAGTAATGTGTAATGGTGATCTTGTGTTTTCTAAGCTAAGAGAGAATAGGTTTCCAAGTGTTGGCAGCTCGTTGGGAGCAAAATATTAGCCTGTTCTAACTCTGCATTTGCTTTACAGATGACTGATATAGATGAAAATGTCGTGAATCTTATTAAGCACGTTGGTTCATTATTAATGCACATATTGAAGACATGAAAGTGAATTGTAAGGGAATATCTGCGCTAGTATGAAGGGAATTTTAATTGGTGTTAGTTAGTAACATGGATTTTGGAACCAGAGAGTAGATGTCAGAGTGGTATGTGATGATCTATCATTGCAAAACCTGTGTACTAGTGTTTTCTGGTTCGATATCTGTGGCCTGGCGCAGTTATCATTTTCAGTGATTGCGGGAAAATGAGCTAGTTACGGGATGAGATCATGTATGATCCTCGGGAGCGAATTGAAATTGCCCAGAGTCATGTTTTCTACAGGCTTTCACTCCTAAGACAATTTCTGCAACAACAAAGGCATTGGATCCTGAATCTAAGGTAGTGCATATGTCATCTTCAGGTGTACATGATTGTGGGATCGCGTACGTGTCAGTCATGAGTTTTGACAAACGAAATGTTGAAGATGTGGCAAACGATATTAGCCATTCGTTCATTAGCTCTGCCACCGACAAAAGACAGAGACACATGGTCGAAATTAGCTTATCGTTGCCAGAAAGGTGTTCATATTATTTAAGGTAATTCCGCCTTGATCAGATTGTCGCAGTATGATCCAGAATTACTACTCCAAATACAAACTGGTAACTGTTAGTGTGTTTGAGACCTATTGTGCATATCTGGAACGAGAAGTTGTTTTGGGAGGAGGTTATAAAATTGAGAAAATGCAGATATCAGCAATGGTAATGGCGATTCGTGGAGTGATCCCGTCAAATCTCAGGCTTTCAGTGTTTGCATGTGTAGCGCTCTTGACATTATGTCATCTATGTCTGGCGGCACCGTCATCAGAATTGGTGCTCCTAAAGGTGGAACGCCGGATTGACTTGAAATCACCCATTATACAGGTTGTTACATTCTTGAAGGTTGAAAATACTGGTTTCGGCACGACTTCAGAAGTTCTTATTGCCTTTCCTCCTGACCAGGTTGAAAATCTGGCGTATCTGAAAGCAGCTGCCCATCAAGGAAAGGGTAAAAATAAGGTTTCTGTTTCACTTATAGTGAGCCCTTCTCAATCAGAGGACGCACCTGGTGGTATAGTTTTATTTTCAAGCTCTTTGGTGACGGCATTAAAAAGGGTGACACTGTAACTATAGAAGTGCTTTCAGTCTTCACACATTCAGTGAGGAAGATCCCTTAGGCACAAATTCAGCTTGTTCTTTATGGTGACAGTGCCTACTTTCTTTCTCCTTATCTAGTTAAAGTGTAAACTACAACCATCAAGACCCAATGCTAGAGGCGCATCATCTTTTAAGAGTCTAGTGTCAAGACTGCCACCTCAAGCACATTCGGTTTATTACCGAGATGAAATTGGGAATATTTCTACCTCACATCTGAACGCCGACTTTAGAAAAAACAGAACTGGAAATTGAACCTCTATATCTCATGGTTGGAGGCTGTTGCAAGCATGATTGAAAAGGCTATAATGGCAAATCCTGCATATACAGAAGCTTATAATAATCTAGGGATTTTGCACCGGGAGTAGCAGAGATAGTTGTGAATATGTTGGGGTTTCTCATTCCCGGTTTACTGCATTTGGGTATCCATAGATTCATTTGGGTAATGTGGGTGTTGTTCATACCCGGTTTTCTGCATTTGGGTGCTCCCAGTTTCAGCGAGATTGTAAGTGGGTATATGTACCTTGGCATAGCGTTCACAAGTAAGCCATTGTCTTAACATTCTAGGATGGGTCCCTTGTGAATGAATTCAAAGAGGATATGGCACGGAAACTGGAATTGATGTTGATTAGCAAACACTGGTTAATATGCTGAATGTCAGAAACAGAGGAGATACATTACAGATTGAATGCGCTGTTCTGCTAGCTAACACTAGTAATCATATGACAAACAGTACTGCAGAGACAGTCATCTCCCATTTAAATGGACATCAAATTTATCTTCGTGATGCCTTTGGAACTTATCATCTATTGAGCTGGAAGATTTTGCCATCTTCGAATAGGTCATGGTTCCAGCAAGCGACATGGTTTAGTGCTCTTTGGTGTTGCTGCAGGTGCAACAGTAATTGCCTCAGTTTTGTTAATATGTTGGTATTGTTGGAGATAAAAGCAAGAAGTACTTGGAAAATACACAGGGTGCAATGTTAGAAGGTTATGTTTCTACTAATGAACTTCCTGTTGGTCCACTAGATTCTGGTAAAATTGTCACTACCTGCGGTAATGGTAAACCAACCAGTACACAAGCAAAGGTTACAGCAAGAAATGCAGAGCTATTTGTTATTACAGCAGAAATTGAAGGATGGCAATGAACTTTGTTTTAACCTCTTATGTCAGGCAACTATTGAAACTAATCTCTCAAAGCAGTGAACACTTTAGTGGACCTTACGAGGAGGGTTTTGTTTTCATGGCCAATGATTGGCATACATTTCTTCTTTCAGATTTTGAAGTGAAACTGAAGAATAGAAAACAGCAGCTATTCAATTTTGTGAAGAGTTTAGAGGTAGACTGTGTTTTTTTTAATCACACAGCAGTTTCGTAGCGCGCTACGAAACTGTTGTAGGTGGTGATTTTAAACGCAGAGCAGCTATTGTGATACTGTGAGCGGGATTTGTGGAAGAGAGACACCTGTCTATCAATATCACCTACAGCACATCAGAAACATGGCAGCATTCCATACCTGGGGTTATTAAAAGAGCTGGGACATGTTGCTGAACTTTCGAAGGATGGTAGGAGACAGGGACCTTAAAAATAGGAGTTTTGATCCTGATGATAAATGATCCATCAGCGCTAACAGGTATCCTAAGTCAGCGTTCCTTGCATCTTTAGCTCAGCCATCTCAGCCTAACTGAAGGAGGACAGCTGTCAAGGATCCAAGAAGAATCAAGCATACGAGGAGAATGGAATTAGTGTTTTAGTTTGATTAGGATTTTGTGTAATTACAGCTCAGCATGTTTGTAATTAATGAATTAGTTAAATAGCATGTAGGAGTAGTTAATAGGGCCTTCGAGCTCGCTCTAGAGAGGGAAGAAGGTATTCCTATAAAGGGATCAAATTAGGATGTAATAGAGGTTGGAGATTTTATACAAAAACAAAGTTTATTTGGGCCAATGTAAAGACTTATTACAGTAATAGTAAAACAGTGGTTGTTTCTTCTCAAGATTCTCAATGGATTATATTGTTCAAATGTGATGGTGATTTATTCTCTTAATGTTCTTTTACAGCCTTGTTATAGCATAATCACTCAGAATTCATGTTTAATGCTCTGACTTCCTGTATGTTTGGCAAGCTGTGGTTTATGTGAAATATGTTTGAACATCTGATGCAAAGAGCCTTGACTTCCATGAAATGACTGTGCTTTTGTTTACTAAATGTGTGAGACTCCATAGCCCAATGAAGACCAATTTGATATGTGTCCAACCAGCTTTCTTTTCATAAATGTGTGAAGAGTTAGCCATCTGTTGTTGTGAATGATTTTTATCAAAAGTTTGTGAGAGAGCCCTCTCTAACTAAGAAGGCTAATCCTTAGTCTAAAGTCTGGTTGAAAGAGTTACATGAAATCTTGCTTGGCTGCAGCCCTTAGTACTGATTTTGTGATAACACATGCGATGAGGGTAAAATCCATTTCGAACTGAGAGGCTAATGCCTCACCTTCCGATCCTTTCGAGGATCCCTTCTTGGACTTCTCCGATGGGAAATTAGTTGCATAATGTCCCATCTTGTGAATTCGGTTTGCACCTGCAACCCCAAACTTCAAACTTTGAATTCTTCTTAGTAAATTGTTCACAGTTATGATAACCTTTGCTCCGATACCATGTAGAACTTTTTCTACAAAACCTCTCTCTGATACCATGTAGAAATTTCTCTATGGATCAGCTAGCTCTGATACCATGTGGAAATTCTACTTTCTACACATCTTGTAGAGAAACTGTAGATTAAACTGATTATGCAATGTAATAAAGAAAAATACTTAATCTACTTCTACAATCAAACTTGCGGAAGCTTAATCAATTTTGAGCAAGATCAAATAGAACACATATAACAAAGAAGAAGATTCAATCACACATGAAACACAGAAGAATACTCTAGGGAAAGCCTCAGCTAAAAACCCCGCTATATGTATTATCATACAAGTGGAAATATCTCAGGATTACACAAAGCTTTAGCTCACAAGCTATCCAACTCTTAGTACAATCCCTCACTATTGCTCATAGACAGAATAGACAACACATATGCCTTCCTTCAGTCCTCCAAGCCTCCTATTTCCTTGCGTAGTTTCTCTTAGGTCCTCCAGCTGCACCCTGTGTAATTCCCACCCCACACACAACACTGACCTCTGAAATAATTACGCAATCCTGAAGGAGTTAATTCCTTCTGCATGGATGAGTTTCCTTTATAGGAAAATTCCTCCAACTAATAATACAATGTCCCTGTCTTTAATCTCAACTGGGTCTTTCTCTGAACTGACATGCATTGGTTATTTATGAGAGAATATTCAGTTATCCAGAGAACACTAGTTGCATGCATGCATGCATTAACTGACTAAACTCACAATTAGTTCCTCCAACTGTTTGGAACTAATTTAATTGGACTTAACTTAGTTAAATGAGCTAACTAATTACAACTCAAATACAACTCATCCCTATCTCCTTAATTAAGGGATAACTTCCTCAATCAAAGGGATAATTGTTGCATGTCTTCACAAAGACTTCATGTTTGAATTTATCCAACTAATTAACTCAAGATGAATTAATTAATTACTTTTCAAATAGCTAGTGAGACTAAATTCGAATTTTAATTCTCAATTTTGATTCAAGGACAAATCAAAATTGGAATATATCCCGAAATGCTATTAATAGCAATGCTATTTTTAGAATTTATATTTTTTGCTATTTCCAACAGAGTTGGAGTATATCCTGGAATGCTATTTTTAGCATTTCTTGTTGCTATTTTCAACAAGAGGGTCAAATTTCAGCAAGAGACGTTTAAGAACCAACCTATTGATCTACCATTCAGTCAACAGATGCCCAAGATTGATCCACATTGATGACATCTGATGCCATGGGGCATTGTTTGTATAATATCTCTAACCCTAATCCTTTTTATTTCATGTCGTTAGCTAGTTTTATTTCATGCATTTATGTTATGTCTTTTATATTTTAGTTTATTAGAGTAGACGTTTCTATTCCAGCGAGATTTATTCTGTATACATGATGATTTCGATTTTGAATGGATATCTATTTGATGGACTTCTATTTTCTTGGATGCGTGATTCTTGGTTTCTCACGTTACTTCGTGGAATCAACGTGTCCCCATATGGAGCTAGATGTTGCAATAATTCTGTAAAAGTTACGAGGAGGTAGATGTACCATATTTTTCTTTAAAGGATCGAGATCATCAGCTATTAGCACTATGTTATTGTAAACCCATTCTGGAAATGTTTAATGTAAATGATGTTAGTATGACCATGAATGTATGTAACAACCTAGGTAAGCCTATTATTTTGGTGATAATTTCATCCTAGGAGGTTTTTCATCTCACTGACTCATTTGTGTTTCTAAACACAGATAGTCGGCAGAGTTTTACCCTCCAACTTCACCCCAAAGCTAGGGTGGAATTTGTCGTCAAAGTCTTAGGTGAGTCTTGGTGTTCTAGTCGAGTATTATGTAAAAGTGATTTGAGAATAATTTAAGCTAATTGGCTAAATTATTTTATTACAAATCACTTGGTCTACTAGATCATATTTTGTCGCAGAATTGGGTATGAAATTTGAGGATCTAAGTCGAAGGGGTATTCCTCCTTTGAGGGTTGAATTTGTAAAAAAACTTATGTAAAAAATACTTTAGTGCATGGTCTCTCATACTTAGACACCATGGCTAAAATATTTGAGGGTGGAAAAAATATTTAATCCTCTCAAATGTCAATTAATTAAATTTTCTGACAAAAATAAATTAAAATCCTAAGCAAAAAAATTAATTAATTAGAATAAAAAATAAAAGTCTAGAGAAATTAAATTTTCCAAATGCAAAAATTCATGCGTATCAAAAGAATTAATTTTTAGAGGTTCCCCACCTAGGGAATATTGGAAATTTCAAGAAAAATTGGAATCTTGGACCTTGGTGGTTAATTCAAAGTCAATTTTTTTTAGGAAATTAGCTCAAAATAATTAATTTTGAGCTAATAAAAAAAAGATTTAATGAGAAATTCTAAAATTCCTCAAAATAAATATTTTCAACTGCTAAGATTAAAATGTCATCAAGGACTTATCAACAACCAAGATTATTTTGATGAGGATCAAAACAACTAGCTGTTATTTTTCCACTTGGAGGATTTATCTATAAATTAGAGTCATTTGTGTCAAAATCCATCTAATGTCTGGCTAAGGAATTTCTGCAGAAGCATTGATGTAACACTATTGTCCTGCTGGGAACATTTATTTGAATCATAATAAAGACTTTTCGGGTGCAGTTCAAGCTGTTTAGTGTTCGTTGATTCGTGGTATGTGTTGGGTACGGGCTTTCCTATATTGTGTTGATTAATGTTAAAATTTGCTTTTCATTAGATGGGGATAAAATCATTCTATTGATAGATTTTGGGTTTATCTTAAATGATTTGATTCACCATATGTCTAACAAATTTTCTTGAGAAATATATAGTGTTTGAAGGTTCCCTAGTCCTTCGTCTTTAAGTTCACAAATTGTGGGCATGAACCGACTTTGTTTGAACTCCAAATATTTATGTGGTTGATCTAACTTCACTAAGGCTATAGTGTTCATTAATTTTCCAAAGTATTATTAGCCATTTATCAAAGAAAAACTCCATAAAAATTTATTTCTCAAAATTTATTTTAAAACCCTTGTATATTTGTAAATTTTGTAAACAATATGTAAATTAATTTTTCTAATTGGGGTTTTGGGATTTTGTATATATTTAGGGTTTTGGGTATTTGTAAATCTATTTGTGCAGGTGAGATCAAGTTGAGAAATCTGGAATAGAGCTAGATCTAGGCCCTTGAGGGTAAAATCTAATCCCAATTTTTTTTTTTCGCAGGGCTAGCCATTGAAGAAATTGAATAAATTTTCAGATTTGAAGGAGATAATTTTTTTTGAAGTCAGGGCTTCATTTTTTAGCCTTCTCAGGCTCGAATCCAACCTCTCCAAGGCCACTGTCAGCCTCTAAGGCCCCTATGTCATCCTTCCATCTCCCTGCATCATCTTCTTAGCCTTTTTTAGGGGTGCTCGTGAGGCCTAGTGGCCTCGACCTCCTCTTTTTCCCCCAACGTCAATGGTTTAGGGTCTTTTTAGTCCTGGCCGTGGGCCTAGGAGGCCTCAGCCTGCCCTTAGACCCCTAGATGGCTACCCTTAGGGCTAGCTGTTGCCATTTCAAGCGCTCTCCTAGCCCTCTCCTCCCCACCCTCCTTGTTCACACCTAATCCTTGTGATTGGGTAAATATCTGTAAATAAATAAATGAGAAATGTGAACAATGATCGGGAGATGAACTAAACAGTCTCTCCCTCATGTATATAACAGACCTACCTGATTGAATGAAAATAAAAAAATCAGTTTTTTCTTTGTGGAGTTATTGCCTGGCCTGACATGGTATCAGAGCCAGCTCCCAAAATAGTTGTAACTCCCTTCTGCCTACTGCTCCCTGTCCTATGTCCCTGTGGAGTCTGTCTACTGTGCAGTCTGCCCACTGTTCTCTAAATTCAGAAGTCATTGAGTATAGCAGCGTTTGTGATGAACGCTGGGGCGGTGAGCGTGGAACTGTTTGAATAATGTTGTGACTGTTTCTTTTTTCCATGTAAAATACCTTGAATAATGCTGCGAATGTTTCCTTTTTCATGTAAAATACGTTGGTTAAGAACGACCTCCCTCCACGCTGGTATAATAGCGCTCCAGGCGGCATAATTTCTGCAATTATACATTGTATATTTTATAGCGTTGTTGCAAATTGTCAGAACGAATTGTTGTATATTTTACATACGCTGTTTGATTATGAGGGTATGTAACCCTTGATGTGTTTAGAACTCCATTTAACACCGCACCAAGAGGTTTTAAACACTGATTTTCATGCCTGTTGAAATGGCCGTTTCTTTGATCCAGAGGTGAAGTTAGTTTTTTAATTTCTGTGTACAAATGGCGGCAGCGGCGATGGTGGTGTCATCGCAGGAGGAGAATGTCTACATGGCGAAGCTGGCCTAAGCTTTTCACCTGCAGATAGCTGTTGCTACTTGTGGAATCCGTCCACATTCAGAAGTGGAATAACGCTGCTGATCTTAACACCGAAAAGCTTGAACGATTGGCTCCAGAAAGGTGTATGCGTTGGCTCAGAAACGCTGTCACGCTGTTTTGAACACTCTATATGCTGGCTCCATTCCTTTAAATAGTTGAATGCTGGCATGTTCTAATATTTTTTCAAATAGTTGAAAGAAATACCGATACATTTGAATGCTGACATTTGAACGTTGAAACAGCAGTTAATAATAGCTTGTATGAAGCTGTAATGTTCTGTGACTTGCAGTTATCAATGAAAAAAAAAATTAAGACAAAATCATACAGTGGGAAAGTATGTAACTGTCATAATTTATGATTGAAAAAAAAAAGGGTCCTCTCTCATTTTCACATTCAAGGATGGCAATTTAGATTTGTAAAGGGAAGAAGTGGTCAGTAGTAGCTGAAAGATATTTATTGTTTTAAGTATAACCGCATGAATATGGACAAAGGGATGACTTCATATATTTCTAAGAGGGTTTGTAACTTGTGATATTGAGAGTCCAAATTCATCTGGACTACGTTCTTCAGCCTTTTAGTAGACGCAGTGCTTCATGCTGTTGAGGGGATTTTATACTGCCATATTCTATACTTTAAAGTTGTGCAAATGAATGTGAATTGACATTTGAGTTTGCTGTCCAGTCACATCAGAACTGTATTTTTCCTTCCCATTAAGAGAAAAATTTTGCAGCAGAAATAAATTTTTTGTTACAGTATGCATTCAACAGGAAGAGGAAGGTATTTTAGAGGCAGGGGGGCAGACATTCTCAAGGAGAAAAGACAAATTTGCACTGCATACGCTACAAAAGAAATGGATTACATGACAAAACTGAGCAGAAAAGAAACCAACAGAAAGGTAAAACCGATGATACAGACAAAGGTAAAGCACCTGAATCCGCTCACTATGTTGTGGCACAATGTAACATTGGAGTAAATGAAGATTTATTTAATGCTTCACTTGCTTCCTGCAAAAATGATTGGTTGCTTGATTCAGGAGCAACCTGCCACATGACTCATAGAAAATATTTTTTTGAAGATTTCACTGACAATGTTAGAAATATAATACAGAGGATGCCCCATGGCATCAGATGCCATCTTTGAAGAATAGCTTGAGCATTTGGCCATTCGAAGGTAAGTCAAGTGGTTCGCCATCCAATCTACTCAAGTGGAATGAATTTGGCCCAGCAATGTCTCGGATAATGTATGGTTCTAGCGACAAACTGTCAAATTTCTTATGTTTCCCTGGTTTTTCATTCTTGCGATCCCAAAGGAGCACCATATCTCCAACCTGCAAAGATGTAGATCGAGATTATTTATCAAAGCTTTTCTTAATGTTATTTTTATTTTTACATATATTATCAAAAGTTGTCCTACGAGTTTCATCCAACTCCACAATCTGATCAATTCTATGTTGAACACCATCTTTATTAGTGGAAAAATGCTGAAGGAGTTGATAAGACGGCAATTTCAGGTGCACAGGTAAAGTTACATCCAAGCCATAAACCAATTCAAAGGGACTTTTACCAGTATCTTTCTTTTTAGTAATCCTATCTGCCCATAAAGGATACTTGATTTTGCTATCCCAAGCTCGCTTATTATCTCCTACTATCTTCTTGATAATGGTTATGAGATTTTTATTACTTGATTCAGCAAGTCCATTACCCTAAGGATAGTAATTTGATGAATGAGATAAAACAATGCCATACTTGAAACAAAAAGATGAAAATTCTGAAGAACTAAAAGCCTTGGCATTATCAGTAGTGAATCTTAGCAGGGACACCAAATCTAGTAATGATATTATTTTCAATGAAATCCATAATGACCTTTTCAGTGGAATTCTTAGCAGGGATGGCTTCAACCCATTTAGTGAAATAATCAGTAGCAGTCAAAATCCATGAGTAGCCATTGCTAGAATTTTCATGAAACTTCCTGATGAAATCCAAACCCCAATGCTGAAAAAGTGCCTCCACAATGACAGGTTGTAAGGGCAGGGAAGCAAACTTTTGTTTCCCAGTGAACAATTGGCAAGCTTGACAACTTCTAACAAACTTATGCACATCAAAAAAAATTGAAGGCCAATAATAACTAGCTCTCAGAATTTTGTGGGCAGTAGTTCTAGCAGCATAATGACCACCACAAAACCCCTAATGAAATTCAGAAACTAACTTCTTGGACTCAATTTCATCAACACACCTAAGTACTATGCCCTCAGGATTTCTCCATCAAGGCCATCCTTCATGAGGCAATACTTAGTGGCTTTTAATCTAAGAGCCCTTCTCTTATGAGCGACTAAAAGGTTAGGACATGGAAGATTTACCAAGTAATAAATAATGTCCTTGTACCACTCATGCTCTCCTAATCTTTGTAGCTCAGGCAAAGATATATCGTTAAGACAAATCAAACCAAGAGCTTTTTCATTACCTTCGGTCATCATTTGAGCCAAGCCTTAGGCTTTGACTAACTTGGTGGGTCTAATCTCTAAATCATATTCTTGTATTTTAGTAACCCACCTAGCACGAGTCCCTAAGCAATCAGTTTGAGTTAATATATCTTTAATCGGAGAATGTGGGACAAAAACAATGATTTTGGAATAACCCACATAAGTCTTGAAATGCTTAAGAGATTTGACTAAGGCATAGGCTTGCTTTTCCATGGTATTGTATTTTAATTCAGAATTTTGAAGCGCTCTACTCATGAAAGCGATAGGCTGCTCATGACCATCCTTATTTTTCTGCAATAAGACACCAGCAATGATATCTTTAGAAGCGAAAGAGAAAATCATGAAATTCTTAGAGTAATCAGGACTAACTAAAACAGGGGCTTTTGCAATAGCACCTTTGATTTCCTGAAAAGCCTTTTAGCCATCTTCTTGCAAAACAAATTTTACATCTTTTTTCAGAAGACTTTGAATAGGCTTAGCTATTTCTGCGTAATTTGGAATAAATATTCTAAGAAAATTTATTTTTCCAAGAAAAGACTGAAGGGATTTAAGATTATGGGGAAGAGGAATCTTTTGGATTGCCTCAACTCTTTCAGGATCAATCTTGATTCCATCTTTAGAAATGATGTGACCAAGTAATTTCCCTTCAATTACTCCAAAAACAGACTTAGCCGGATTTAAAGAAATCTCATACTCTCTACATCTATCAAAAACTTGCCTAAGATTACTTATATGACTGATACCATCCTTAAAAAAACAGAAGATCATCCTGATAAATTTCGATAAATTTCCCAATTAAATCCTTGAAGGTATAATCCATAGCCCTCTGAAACGTAGCCCCAACATTGGTTAATCCAAACAGCATTCTAATATATTCGAAAGTACCCCATGGTGTGGTGAATGTAGTTTTGTGATAATCCTCCTTCTTAACCCATACTTGATTATATCCAGAAAAACCATCTAGCAATGACATCATTCCAGAACCAGTCACTCTTTGCAACATATTCTCCATGTTCGGCAAAGGGTAATTATCTTTCTTACATGCTATATTAAGGTTTCGAAAATCAACACAAAGTCTTATTGTACCATTCTTTTTTCTAACAATCACCAAGTTGGAACACCAAGTTGAATGCCTCGTTTGAGCAATAATTCCTGCTGCAAGCATCTTTGAAAGCTCCTTTTGAACCAAAGGGGCTAATTTAGGATTTATCTGCCTAAGCTTTTGACGAAAGGGTTTAGCATTTTCATCTTTCAAAGGGATAGTGTGCTCCATGACATCTTCCCTATAACCTTTTAATTCATCATAAGAAAATGCTAAAACATCTCGATATTCACGAAGTAAATTGGTTAACTTTTTTCTTTCTTCAATGTTATTACCCTTACCAATTTTAATGATCTTTGGATCCTTAGAAGTACCAATGTTTACCTCGATGTATTCGCCTGGATCCATTTTATTTTCCTCTTTCATCTTTGTGGCATCATGCCGATCAAAGCGCTATTCTAAAGAAACCACATTCCTAGGAGTAGGATTTATGATATGCTCATAATCATCAGACCCATCCTCCTTAAAATCTATCCGAAAATTTTCAAACTCATCCAGATTATCAAGAAAACGAATCACTTGTTTCTCATCATCAAAGACTTTCCAATGCTCTGAGTTATCTGTAACAGAAGGCCTAAATATAACTTCCATTTTTATCTTATCCTTAATCAGCTCATCAGATAACTGCAAGGTAGAAGCAGCTACGACAAGCTCATCTGCCGAACTATTATGCTCTCTTGGGATTGCCTCAAGGTCAAGGGCATCAAAGTGTTCCATAGTATCCCATACAACATTTAGATAATTCCTTAACCTTTGATTTTTACATGTAAATTTATTTTTAATTTGCATGATTATTAAGTCAGAATCCCCCTTGATGCTAAGCAACTTAATTCTTAAAGTCTTTGCCAACTTAAGACCCAACAAAAAAGCTTCATATTCAACGATGTTGTTGGTTGCTTGAAACTCCAATCGATAGGAAAACTTGAAAATATGACCAAGGGGTGATTTTAAAACTACTCTTGCACCTTTACCATGTCTAGACGATGCACCATCAAAATACATATACCAAACATTATCATTGAGATCCATAATATTTTTATCAACCTTATCATCGGGAAGAACTATGAAATTAGACATGATGGCATAACTCCCAATGTTAGATTGTTCTTTAATTATTTCATTATGAGGTCTCTTAGGATCTTCAACATGGAATTTTCTCTCGGGCTCTCAATTAAGTCTCACGAAACCATCACCTCTAGGAGAAGGAATCATAGCATATGACCAATTCATTTGAATACTCCCTCCTAGATTAGAGGCCCATTTTCTAGATAAAAGCATACCTCAAGCATCAGGCACATCAACAACAACAATGTCCATAACAATCATAATGTCAGGGTAAACTGATAAATGAACCTGTAAATCCTTAATCAGACCGTGAACTTCAATCTTCTTAGAATCCATGGCACATATATTGTAGTAAGGCCTAGAAACTCTCAAATTAAGTTGTTCCATGACCCTCTTGGTCATGAAACAAGCTGACCCACCAGAATCCAGCATGCAATTATTCAATTTATACCCATTGACCATCAAAGTAATAAAGAATGGTTGATGATCCTTGTTATCTGAATCTAAACTTTGCAAATATATAGGGGCATCTTGATAATCAACCTCAGGTGCTTTCTGTCGAGAAACATTCACTTGAGGACCTTCAATAGCTTTTAGTAACTTAGCCCTTTGGGAAGAAATTTTCACAATCTCGGAGATAGGGACCCAAATTTTTTCATTATTAAACCAACTTCCCAAATCGACATCTAATCCAGAGCTTGAACTCAGGTTAAAAATTCGAGGGGGAATTTGATTCCCGCTTTGATCTTTATCCCTTCTTTGATAAGTCAAACCCTTATCTTTAGCAATTTCCATGATTTGCTCTGGAGAAGGTTTTTCACCATATAATGTAATCATAATATCATCTTCATTCTCGAAATTATTTATACTAAAAGCTGATGTGGGATGCATAACATCTCGACTGTTTTCTTTAACTTCCATCCAGTCTCTCATAGACAAAGGAAACTCTTTACCCACTACATTTATTTGATTACCTTCCCGAAACATTCGATTATCAAAAATTCTTCTAACGATGGGGCAAGTAGTCCCCACATGAAGAGCATCACAAGCCCGACAGTAAGGCGGAGCATCATCAACCAAATTAGTATGTTCAAGCGAATTAGGTGGTCTTTGCTCACTAGATTGACCCTTCTTCTACCAATTATTATTCCGATTATTATTATTATTTCTAGGTTGGAAATTTTGTGTTTGAGTTCTTTCCATTTGGACCAACATATTTTGCAAAGTAGCTATTTCCTTAGCATGGTTAGAGGTTAACTTCGCTTGGTTAATCTCCATGCTTTCAATCTTTTGCAGCAATTTCTGAACAAGGTCATTATTCGGTTCTTGAACCTCTTTTCCTTTAGGTTCTTTCAATTTCGTTGAATGCCTATCAAAACCTGGGATTTCAGACTTCCCAGATGTTGCCTTATCTTTCTCAAGTTCTACTGCTAAAGCTTGACAATTTCTATAATCAGGAAGTTTAGCACGTCTTAGCTCGTAAGAGGGCTCAGGGCTAAAGGCATCAATATAAAAGTCTCGAAGAGATTTGTCGGTAGGTTTATAATCTTGAGGTAATTCCTTAATAATATCATTAAATCTCTTGTTAAATTCTTTTGCGGTCTCATTTTCTCTCTTTTTAATGATATTGATAGCTTTTACGAGATGCCTTCTCTCTTCTCTCCATACTTTTCCTTGAAGGCATTAACAACCGATTGCAAAGAATCAAATGAATCTGGAAGCTTTTCCATAAACCAATATAAAGCATCGCTTTCCAAGGTAAGAACAAAAAGGGTCATTTTTACATCTTCATGATTAAAATTAGCAGCCCTTGCATACTTACCCAGCCATGAACTAAAAGATTTTAGATGAGAATTAGCTCTAATTGCATTATTGCCCTGAAATATAGGCAACTTATCCATCCCATGCTTTGGAATATCATTGGGATAACCTTGAATGTTATCAAAGTTACAAGGGGCGAATATGTCCATGATGTCATGCTCGACCGAGCTAGTAAAAAGCAAACGGATGTCAGAGAGGGCTTCTTGTCCGAGATTAACAAGAAGGGTACGAAAAGAGAGTGTGTAATCATACTCTTAGAGCCCTTTCAGGATCAGGAGCAGGATTAACCAAACTGCTTGGATGTCTTCTAGTAGACACTCTTGCAGAAGATAGATGAAGTGGAGGCGCCACCTGGATAGAAAGTCTAACTCAGAATAACCTAAAAGCAAGGAGCGAAGGACAAGAAACTTATCTTGGCAAGAGACGAAAGGATGAGAGGAAAGAAATGAGATGAATGTTGAATAAACCAAGGACAGAAAAAACTCTATCCTCGACAACGACGCCAAAAAATGTTGTTGCGCAGAGTGTCTAGGCACTGCAACAATGCTCAGATCAGGGGTTGTCACCCTGATCCCCGATCCCTTCGTTTAAGCTGTATCCTACAGCAAGCTAAGGGGGGTAGACCCTATGGACAAACGGGATGAAGGAGAACTAGCTGGGAATCAACCAGCTTGGGAGACACAGTGAGGCAATCAGAAACTTGATCGCTCAGCAAGATTTAAAATTTGATTAAATTTTAAATGATTAATACCAATGCCTTATGGAGTTAATGATCTCACTAAAATGAAAACCAAGTAATTGATTAGCTGTTGTTGCCTATGAAATAGAGATATAAAAAAACTCTTTAACAATCACTTAAAAATATTTGCAAAGTATCTAGCATGTAATGAGCATTAAATAATCCAAGTAATGATGATAGATTTTCTATAGATAAACAATGTTTTAGCAATTAAATTTCAAGAGATGCAAATGCTTTAAATAACCACAAAATTTAAATGCTAACCAATTTCAATCTAGAATTTAAATGATTATACTTAATGACCGAAATCTAGGAAATTTACCACTTTCCAATAGTTAATCTTCAGATAGAAATTTGAGCACATTTAACTATAGAGAAATAGCAAACAGTAATACCACGAAGGTCCACCTTTCAAATTTTTAGCCTTAGCAAGAAAGACACCAAGGAGAAATTTTAAATTTGACACTTAACTTTTCCTTAGGTAAATTTCTTGATATTTTAAGTGAGACTAAAAAATTTAAATTGAAATATATATATATATATATATATATATATATATATATATATATATATATATGATTTTGAATCAAAATAAAACAAAAGAAAAAATAAAATAAAAAAATATGAAACAAATTAACCAAAATCGAACTATTCATAGATTTAGGCCTAATTGAATATATAAAAAAAAGAAATAACCTAAGCTAACAGCATACGTATTATGATAATGAGATCAAATAACATACGATGAACTGGAACTAACCCTAACCCAAGCATAAAAAAAAAATTGAAGTGTTTTTTCTGCGTGTGCATACAGGTCGACGTAAGGAGAATAGTGACGGTGGAGGAGGGTTCGATGGCTTTGAATTTAATTGTGCTGGTAGGCGGCCAGGTATGGAGTGGAAAAGGATACGCAGAGGAGCAAAAGGGAGCTGTGGGTTGACTGTTAATGGAGATGTCGCAGAGGAAATGGGAGCGGATCAATGGCGAGCTGCGTGGATGAGGAAAGGAGGTTGTGCAGGTCAGGAGTTGCGAATTTTGTTGCAGGTTGGAGCTGTGATGAGGGGGTCGATGTCTCAATGGTTTGTGACAGTGCACGAATGGAGCGAGCAGGTGGCTGACGGAAAAACGTGAGAGATAAGAGAGATGCATGGACTGACAGAAAAGAATGGAAGACTGTGTGCCACTATGTGAGGAGTTTAGGAGAGGCATGGGTAGTGGCAGATGGACACAGTGGAAGAGGGTTACGATTTTTTTGGCAGCGTGGGGAGGAAGCCACGTAGGAGAGAGGGTGGAAAGTTGTATGGCAGGGCTACGTAAGGAAGGGTGGACTTGCAGTGTGAAATTGACAGAGTTGCATGAGGAATGAATGGGCAAGTGCGGATAGGGTTTTAAACAGTTTGCCTTAAAAAAAACATTTCGAAATTTTCTTGTAAAAATGAAACCCCAGGCAACAGCAGACAGATGACCCCGAAAAAACCCTCAAAATTCTCTAGAAACCCTAATAAAAATTTTAGATCCTTTTGCTTCAGATTCGCCTGATGAAAACCCCACAAAAATTTTCCAGATCTGAAATAAATACCCCTGCAAGAGCTGATTTCTAAGGCCAGATCTTACCCTCTAGGGCCTAGATCTGGCTTCAAACAAGAACTCCCCTTCAGATCTGTAACCTGTGATGGCAAAAACAAAACGCCCAGAAATAATATATACAATGATGAACCTAAAAACCCCAAAAACCAGCTAAATAATTACAGTAATCACAAGTTAAAGGCTCTAGGCAGCCAAATCTATCATTATGCCACATATATATTTTTTAAAATTTTAAATTTAAAGTGAGGTGCTTCAGAGAAAACCCTTCATGCATCAACAATGGAAGTTCTAATGACAAGCCTGGGATTCAATCACGCTGGGCCCTTCAGAAAATGCTATTCGGGAGTTGGCTGGTCCAACTGAAAACTTCCCCGAACGCCCGATGATCTCAAAATCAAGGATTCCCTGCATAGCTCAATTCAACCATTAACGTAGAGCGAGAAAACGGTAATAAATTTTAGATCTAATAAAAATACCTGCCATTATATCCAGAAATTAAATTACCATTCAAACCCTAGTGATCAAGCAAGATACCTGTGCTTAAATCACTCTTTAGAAAGCTATTATCAATGGCTGAAAAGGAAATCTATGCATGAAAATAACACAACTTACAACATTCCCATGAAGAGTAACACCAACAGAAATTAAGCCCAAAGTCTTTCTTTATTGCACATGAAAAACGATTACAAGAGAGCTTTCACTTAGCACACGACTCAAAGATCGAATGATCTCAACTGACAACTGACCTCCTATTTAAAGACAAATCTTCCATTGGCTAGTTTGAGTGATCCTTGTCAAAGCGATCTCGACCATTGATGAGGATCAAAATTTCTTTTAATCTCATTCGTCGAAATTTTAAATATTGAGGAAATTTCGAAATTATCAATTAAATTCATTTTAATTAATTCAAAAATTAAATATTTGAATTAATTTCCTCAAAATTTTGACTTTGACTTAACCTTAGAGACCTAGGGCATAAAATTTAGCAAAATAATCAATTAACCTTAGTCCCCGGACCTTTTAAAATTTAATTTTTAAGGGACCCACGAATTTTTCCTTTGGAAAATTTAAATTTACCTCAGACCTATGACTTATGAGGGAATAAATTATTTTTCTAACGCTTAAGACATTTTACATCATGGTTTTTACATTTTTACATTTCAAGGGGGAAAACCCATTTGAACAAGACCCTCACAGACTACCCAGTTCTGCGACACAAATATAATCTATTAGATCAAGCAATTTGTAATAAAATAACCTAACCAAATAGTTAGGATTATTCCCAAATCACTTTTACATAGACTCGATCTAGCACACTAGGACTCCCCTAACATTCTGGTGACAAAATCCATTCCGGATTTGGGGTAAGGCTGAAGGAAAACTCTGCCAATCATGGATCGGTGAGACAAAAAACCTTCCGGAATGTAGATCGGCATCAAATAATTCAGTTTACCTAGGCGATTACATACACGACACGGATCTGCTGAGATTATTTACAATTTACACATGCAAACTGGGTTTACAATATAATATGATCAGGCTGATGATGATAGATGAATGGCACGGACATGTTGATCAAGTGCTATCCCTCTTGCAAAATAAAAAAGGGGGTGCACTGCCATTGGTTGTTGACACGTAGTGGTCAACACCACCTTTTGCATTTTATCATTTTATTTCATTTTAGCTTTCTTTTTCTTTTATATTTATTTTAGTTGCATCAACCTCCAGGGAAAACTTTTCCAACTTAGACTCAAGGATAGGGATGAGAAAGTACCAATGCCTAATGACCAATGGCCATAGTCTCAAGAATGGATATGGAATAGAGGGAATAACAAAAAGTGGTGAATATCATGGTCACACTACTTTAGTTAGAGCATCCCCAATAGTGTCCTTCCTATAACCCTAAGACCTCAGAGGAGGTCCCACTGGACTGGAGTCAAAGACTAATGTCCCAAGTGAAATGAGGGAACAAGAATATAGTCAATCTCATTCAATCAACCATATCATCCCTTCATTCATATTTGTATGCCCCAAAACATCAATTAAAAGAACATGATTACAAAATGGTTAAATTACCTACCGATGGATCACCCACCTTCCTTCAAGAAGTAATGCCTAATTGGAGAAATAAATCTGACTGGAGCAATATGTGGAGGGACTATGACACAATTTCATGTGTTTATCAATATACATTAGGGGAGATTTGAGGTGTAAAATGGGCCTCCTAAGGAAAATAGTAAATTAATAGTTAAAATAATAAAATAAGAGTTATGCTTTTTAAAGAAAAGAAAAAAAACAAACTACTCTTTTTATTGTATTTTTGGTTTATCTCCTTATAGTTTTACTCAAATGTCAAGTGTAGACACCCGTTGGATGCAAAATTGAATTCCACATCCAATGAGTACCCACCCTGCATACTTTTGAGTAGACCCACATGGAAAAAAAATGAAAATAAATGAAAAAATGTGTTGAATATGTTTTTTTCATGTATTTTCAAATTGTCAACACATTTTTTTTCATGTATTTTCAATTTTGTTCCATGTTGGTCTACTCAAAAGTGTGCAGGGTGGTTACTCTTTGGATTTGGAATTTAATTTTGCATCCAACGAGTGTCTACACTTGACATTTGAGTAAATATATAAGGAGATAAGCTAAAAAGTACAATTAAAAAAAGTAGTTTTCTTCTTTTCCCTCCAAAATATTTACCCCTGGGAATGACATCATCTTCTTGAATCCTATTGGTTCTTTTAAAGTTAATTTTGTTAGTACATTTTTTGTTTTGACGCCCATTTTTTACCTCATAATTTTCCTAATGGCCGTTAGCTAGCTAGGAAAAAAAATTCTTCTATAGGTTACGCATGTTTTGGTGAGTAACAAGTCCCATCTATATCTATCAACCTTAATGAATGCATCATTAGACTCAGGTTCTTTATGTTCCCCACCTTCTTCAATATTAGGTTGTGTTTACTAAATCTTCCTTTTCCAAAACGCTAGGAAATGTGTCATGCAATTCAATTTCTTGGAAAGGAAGGAAATTTGTTAAACATGTGTTTTCATCTGGATGAGGGTGGGTGGTTTCATGAATGATTCTAACATCAAGGCTCTTCTTGTATCCTTGTTCTTTAATTATTTGTTCATTCTTGATGGGAAAACTAGAAGATTCATTAATTTCTTCATCTTTTTTATTTGCATGGTAAAAAATATCCTGGTTTGTATCTACCATAACTTTTTCATCCTCAATAAGATGGGACTTGTTACCAATCCAATTAGCAGGGTTGCTAGGGTCTTGACGAACTTTCTAGATGGCAACACAAATTTTATTGACCTAGTGTCACCTCAGCCCAAAACCCTACTCTTTAGACCCAACAACGTACTAAATAGTTAGGAGAGGAGTCCTAGTTGAAACCCCAATCAACTCAAAGCAAGACCAATGCCTTAGATGGGGTCAAAGTGAGGTGGAAGTGTTAACTTCTGAGATTGTCTAGCTCTTTCTGGCTACAACTGTGCAACAAAAAACTAAACAACAGGTTAAATGACATCAAATACTAGAATATACATTGTGTGACCAGTTGATTCTGGTGTTCTGAAACTATCCTAACCAAATATATTATTCTTTTTCTTGTTGGACTATTGGTTTAGGACTTATGCATCAAAACAACTTGCTGTCCTGTTATATCAGACTATAAAGTCTGCATAAAATCACAACGTCAACAACTTTTTGAGACCAAATCAGCCACTATATGAGTTACACACCACTCCTGGATGCTTTTTCTACGGATGGGACAGTTTAAGGATTAAACATGAGGCTTGTGAGGCCTCTCATTAGATTGTAACAACAAATAAAGTCAATTTACAACAATGGAAATTTCCTTTTCGGTTGATTGGGAGTATATCCCTCTAGGCCAAGTGCCTAAATAATTTCCAAATTTAATATGTGATTTATTTATGGCTGGAAACTTAAATATTTGACTCTAAAAAATGTAAAATCAGCAAGCATAAGAGTCCTGAAATAAGACTTCATAAAGGTACTCACCTGTTTGGGAATGTGAAGCCTTTGATTTTTGTTGCATGTTTCAGAAGGTACATCCAATAAACAAGTTGAGATTTGCAAGATTTCAACTAGATACAAGTGTAAAATATTTCTAGTAAAACCATGTAACTCTCCTTAGATTAGATCTAACAATAAACTCGAGTTCTCCAAGGTTTTAATTTGCTAATAAGATAAAATCAGTGAAAAACCAGCAAGTAATTAAGTCCTAATCTAATGCTAAAAAGTAAAAAAAAAAAATTGTAAATAAGAGTGGTTGCGGGTTATACATTATACCAAGATTACCTCAGCTTGCTGGGATGTGAAACTTATATTTTTTTAAGTCGATTTTGTATATGATCAAGGGAGTGAATTTGGTCTCTTGAAAGAGAATTCGCTCCCACTATTGATATAGCACCCTCTTTAACTTTCAAACTAAACTTGGAGCGACCCCTTCTTGTGGCATTCTTCGGTCATCAAGTTGAGTGAACGATGAATATGAACTTTCCCCAAATTAAATCTCCCCTTTGGAATGGCTCAATTGTTCAAAGCAATCCGAGTGAACGATGAATATGAACTTTCCCCAAATTAAATCTCCCCTTTGGAATGGCTCAATTGTTCAAAGCAATCCAACTACAGAACAAGTGAACAAAGTAGGGGGTGCCCCTAGTTTTCCCTCTCCACCTAACTTGTAGCCCCTTGGTGGCTCAACCAATTAACTTTGTGCAATTTTACTTATTAAAATTGAATACTAGATTATATCCATGTGATACATTTAATCAAGAAAAGAAATGTAAGGAAAATCCATTGCACACAATGAACAAAAAAGATGAACAAGGGTTGGGAAAATGAAGCTCTTTATCATTTGGTGGCACCAATCTCATATGACAACAACAACTATTACAAGAGGGAGGATAGCATTTTATAGAACATTTTTAATGGCTAGATACTAACTAGATAATGGCTAGTTGGACTCCTCAAATAATTATTTTTACTAGTCATCCACAAGTTGGAGACATAGTAAATTTTCATAAATATTTCGTTACAATTTTTTATTTTCCCATTAATGGGTCATCTTGGCTTCAATTTCCTAATTTAGTCCAAAAATCCCTTCGCTCATGGACTGATACGGTCAAAGAAGGAAAATAGTACACCTTTGTTGCTCAACATTCCACTTACTTGCCTTTGAAGAAATTCAAATTGGTCCTTTGAGATGTATGATTTCACTGGGAGGTTCAACTTCGTCATCTGAAGGAATAATTTGTCTTTTAATGACTACTTTCTTGGTCTATTAGTCAACTTCTTGGTCCATGAAGTCTCCAATGGCTAGTTAGACCACCCAACGGCTAGTTGACTTCTCCAACATCTAGATTGACTTTTTCCCTTTACTTATTCGACTTGGTCACCTATTCATTGGATCTTCAATGCCTTGGACAATTTGGTATTTCTAGCACTTGGGTTTGGCTAAAATGGCCATGATATAAACTAGGTCTCTCTCAAAATATTCAAATATTTCCTAGCTTTGCCATGTCATCACCTGCTCTCCCATGCCATCTTCCACCTCTGCTAGTTCCATAATGCCTTAAGGAATCTTGTGAATTGACACTTGGGTATTGTTCCTCTCATTTTGGTGATCATTTTTGATGCAATGCATTGCATCATTCTTCCCAATGCTACCCTTTTTCTTCCACCTGGAATCCTGTTGACCAAGTTTGACCAAGTTATAACTAGCCACAACCACCTTTGATTGGAAAAGTTCGACATGGAATGGATTCCTCTCATCAAACTAAACAATCTGAGACCAAGTTGACTTTTTTACCTTGGAAACCACTTCGCATTGGAAACCATGAACTACCTTGGGAACTGTGAAAGTTGTGAATATGAGACTCTCATGCATGAGAGTTGTCAGAGAGATATTACACCAAATCCAAGGTCATCTACAAACTCTATAGACTCTAACTATGTGGTAAGACATAGGTGCACCTTGATGCAGGCTAGAATGGCCCATACAATGGTGATCACCTCTACAAAAGAAAGCTCTCATAAAACCATGAGTCCTCAAGTAGACTCACCTAAGGCCCTCCAATTCTATACAGGACAAGAGAAACCCAAAATGATCTATAGGGGACCAACCATGCTCTGAATAGATGACAAAATAAAGACAACGAGAACAAGACACAAGTTGGTATACCTAATACAAAACCTCCCATGGTTGTTACAGTGCTTTGACCTGTGACCTTGGGCTTACAATGGTGGTGATAAATACTCCAAAAGTTTTTGTATGTACCCCTATTGACATGAGGCGTGACAAGACTCTTTACCATTATTTTCTTCTTGAAATGACACATTTAATTCCACTGTCTCAAGATCTTCTTTGTTAATGAATTCTTTAAGACTTCAAATAGGAAACCCACATGTCATCGCTCGCTGGCTCATAGTATGAAGGAGAAGGATGAACCTCTTCATGGAAATCTTCTTCTTCTTCTTCTTCACTGACGTCTCGACTTGAAGGTAAATGACCAAGGCCTTCATTAGAGAAATTTTGAGGTCTAAAATGGGTCTCCTAAGTAATACTATAAAATAATAGTGGAAATAATAAAATAAGATTAGATTACCTCATTAATCTTTGGAGGGAAAAAAAAAACTATTTTTTCAACTTGTATTTTCAACTTATCTCCCTATGATTTTACTCGAATTTCGAGCGAGAGCACTCATTGGATGCGGAATTTAATTTTGCATCCATGGAGTACCCATGTTACATACTTTCGATGGACCCTACTACATGAAAAATGTGAAATACATGAAAAAAATGTGATTTTTCATGTATTTCACATTTTTCATGTAGTAGGGTTCATCTAAATTATGCAACATGGGTACTCCATGGATGAAAAATTAAATTCGGCATCCAACGAGTGCTCCCGCTCGAAATTTGAGTAAAATCATAGGGATATAAGTTGAAAATACAAATTGAAAAAATAGTTTTTTATTTTTTTACTACTCCAAAAATGGTGAATCATCCCCCATGGTTGACATCATCATATTGAATCCTATTGGTTCTTATAAATTTGATTTATGTTGTACCCTTTTGTTTTGAGGCCCATTTTTAACCTCAAACTTTCTCTAATGCTTTTTGAAGTTTTCGTGAAATATATAGCCTTTCTATTTCTCAGACAAGGGGAAGCCAACTTCCTAAATCATAATCCCATCTTGCACCAAATGCTTCCAGGAATTCTATAAAATATGTAAACATGCCTTTTCCAAGGCTTTCGTACCAAATCATCGTAGATCCTTCCAAATTCATCATGAAATCCTCATGGAGGAAGTCATTTTTCTTACAATATTTGATAAATGTGGAAAGGTGATTTTCTATTGATTCCCAATATCCATGAAAATTGGGTCTATCATGTGACCCAACTATATCATGGGGAAAACCCCTCATACCTAGAAAATTAACTGGATCATAACATTTTTGCTAACCATTGAGGTAGATCCATCTTTTGTTAGTTATAAAATTTGGTAGTAAGGCTAGTATGAAAAAATAAGATTTATGTTGCAAGAAACATCACCCCAGTAGGTGTACCAGTACCTAAATGTGTTGAAATACTAAAATGCCCTTGAAATGTTGTCGATTGCACTATAAGATGTTTCACAATTTTGAAATGTCGTGTGGTATAGACGGTGGTGTTTTGGGGCTATTTCCATGGCATTTTGACGCGTTCAATGACTTGTGTGGGCTTGCTCAAGTGTCCAAGAAGGGAATGGGGACCTTTTATGGCCCAAAAACATTAAATTTATCATTTTCATTAAAACTAATTCACTCCTAAGCTAATTTCATTTAAAAAAATTAAATTAGAGTTCTCTAGAAAATAATAAAATTAGAATTCTCTAGAAACCCTAAAAGTCTCTTCCTTTCTATAAGAAAACACTTCATTCACTCATTTCGCACACATTATTCAGCAAGAGGAGCTTCCTACAGCAATAGCAAGCATTCCAATTGTGTTTTGGAGCAGCGGTAGCAAATTTTGGTGCATTTATAGTAAGAAGAAGGGCATGGGCAGTAGTTTTTTGGGTGAATGAATTTATTTTCTGCTTTTGCAGCATTCATAGCTTCTCAAAGTGGTGTTTCGAGTGCCCCTAGAGCTTCTCAAGCAATCAGGAAGAAGGAATGATATCCTCTTTGGAAGTATGTTACCAAAGTCAAGAAAATGAGTGTTGGTGGTACTTGGGAATGGAGGTGTAATTTATGTAAAATTGATAGGACCTTCAAGGGCTGTTACACAAGAGTGAAGGCTCACTTTTTGCATGAAGATATAAAGGGTATTTAAGTTTGTGCACATACTAAAAATCCATAAGTGAGGGCTACATTTAAGAGAGAGCAAGATGATGCTCAAATATTAAAGGATCAAAGAAGCAAAATCGGTATGGGTGACGCTAGCATCCTCAATTGCTGAAATTTTAGTTGCTGTTATTGAACAAGTAGGGCTAAAAAATGTGGTGCAAGTTATCACATATAATGCACCTATTTTCAAAGCTATAGGATTAATTGTTGAGAGTAGGTACAATCATATACTTTTGATCTTGCTGACATGACTTGTAAACTATTAATAACCAGCCACTGACCAATCAAAAAATATGCAAATGGATTTATAGCATTTATTACACAAATCATAGAAATATAAATATATTGACTTAATAAGTGTTTTTACAATTGTTTATACCTTTAGTCAAGTGTGGGTTGCCTAGTCAGTGGAATGGGTAGCTAGTATAAAGCCTACTGAGATTCAATTCTTGCTAGTAACATGTGTGTTTGTGCTTGCCCTTGTGGATGCACACCAGTGCACACAATAGTTCGGGTTAGGTGGAGGTCTTGGATGACTTTAAATTCCATCTGCTTCGCTGAAAATTGAGCAAATTGAATTGTGCTAATGGATCCTTGTAATGCTAAATCTGGGCACATTAGCCTAATTGTTATAAGGGGAGGGGGATATTTTACTTGAAAGAATTATAGATTGTCTTTCAATGATCACTCTGTTAATATTCAGTTGATCATGGTCAATTCCTTACTATTGTTCCAGATTTTATGAAATCAATATAAACTAAGATATAATTCCAATGTCTAAACATAATCTGAAGATAAGCTTCTTTTGAATCAACCGGAAAAAATTTCTCCTCTTCACATATGTTACTTTGATTTTCTTGTCTAAACCAAGCTTGAGCATGCTTCTAATTGGACGCTGAATGCTGATACTGTATCTGGTTAAGCATCATTCTTTTTCTTGTACAATAAGATACAGGTTATGTTTCGGGAATAGAAGCTAATATAATAGTGTGTATTGCAGGAATGTCCTACCGCTTAATGTTTTCTATATATCACTTTTAAACATTTTCTTTTTGAACTTTCAGTATTTCATTTTCTTTCAGTGAATATGGAAAGCATTACATGAACTGAGTGTGGTATTTCTACAGCAAGGAAAGATAGCCTTCTTATCTAGAGCATAGGTGGATGGAAGTTTGAATTTTGAAAATTATCATAATCTAGTTTATAATATACGGTCCTTAGGTTGACTACTTTTATAAAGTCTTATTCTTGCATGCCTACTTACGTGAACATATTATTGTGATAGGGACTTGAGCTTTAATAATTTTACAGGAGGAATTCCAGATTCACTCCAAAATTTGAGCACTCTGACAATTTTGTAAGTGTATTACTGGACCAAATAATATTTATTCCAATCAAAAACATTCTCACAATTATGTGAACTGCAATGTTTTTCTCTGAAAATTCTATCAAACCTAATATATGGCAGGTCACAAGTTAAATCGCCTGTGAGATAACTTACATTGCAATAATTGCAGGTTGCTTGGAGATAACAGTTTATCAGGGAAACTTCCTTCCCAAAAGACTGCATCCCTTGCATACCTGTAAAGTTCTTTCTTTCCGTTTCTCTCTCTCATAGACCTTAACAAAGAAACAAAAAATAAATACATATGCATACATTCATTTGTTTGCTTATTTCCGTTTCTCTCTCTCATAGACCTTAACAAAGAAACAAAAAATAAATACATATGCATACATTCATTTGTTTGCTTATTTCTTAGATTGTTGGATAGAATATGAATGCCCATCCACATAGATATGCATATTTCTCACAGGATTTTGGATTGATGCATATGCATATTAGATGCTCCTACCATAAGAGACTAATTTAATATGTACAAGGAGGATTGCCAAAATATATGTATGGCGTTTATGTTTGATGGGAGAAAAGTCAGTTTGGCAACCAATGGTTCGATCAGCTTATCATATTTGTACTTATTTTATTTGTCACTGTAACTTATCCAGTAATATAGTCTTCCCATAAAGCATGCTTAATCTTACTATCTAAGTACTTTTTATTATCTCCAACAACCCTTTTTATGTTCATGATGAGATTCTGTAATATCCCCAATTTTGTAAGCACGGGAGTCACTAAGGAATTTTGACCAATTTTAGTAATATTAATTAAAAAGGGGCAAATATTTTTGGAGAAAGGTGGCTAGTATTATTTTGTTGGAGAATAGCGGCAAATTATTATTTTATTAAAATGGCAGCAAAAGTAACTTAGTGGAAAATGGCCCCCACCAATAAAATAATACTAAAAATGAGTCTAGAAGCATGAGAAAAAATTATAAAAGGAGGATGGACTCATTTTGTGGATTATCTTTTGAATATTTCATTTCACCTTTCATCTTCTCTTGGGGCTGTTTAGCAGAACAAGAAAAGTGTTGTTTAGCACAGGAATTTTGAGCGGATGTTCCACCCTCATTTCGGAGAACTTCGAGTTTCTCCCTAGTGAGGAAGTTTGGGAGTCCAATTCAGGGCTTCCCTTGAGCTTATTGTAGGAGATTAGATCAGTTATGCGCATTTCCTGGGTGCAAGAGGAGTTCATGGTACATATTTTGGAGCAGTAGTTGTGGTTTAGAGATTCTGGGCTTTGGAGAGAGTTTTTCCCTTGGTTGTAGCAGGAGTTTGTTGGCATTTTGAAGGGCGGAGATTGAGGAAATCTCCAGGGCCGAATTTCTCTCACTTATACAACGTGTAGAGCTCATCGTCTGAAGCTTGTACAGGAGAGAGTGTGATGTCCCCACTTTGCAAGTTTTGCTAAAAAATACATTTTTGCACAATTTTCACATTTTGACATGTTTGACTTAGGAAAAAGTGGGTTAGGAGGACCCCACTTGACATTTTGATAAAAGAAGGCTCCAAAAATAAGAAAAGAAGGAAAATTAAAAGGTTAGTGGAATGTAGGGGCCACTCCAAGAAGGAATTCACACCCCTTAGGAGAACTCGTACTTGTGGGAAGGAAGAGAGAAGGGAGTTCGATTTGTGGAGCCCACATGGAGAGAGGAGTGGAAGCAAGGATAAATAGAGGTGGAAGACCTCATTTTGGGATTTTTTCCAAACTCTGAATTGAACCCTTGTTTGCTTGAGCTGCTGAGCCAAGTCAACATCGTGCTGTTCAGCACAAGAGATTTCCGGGCGAGAATCTCACCTCCATTTTCGGTGGACTTTGAGTGCCACCCTAGGGGAGTCGATTGCTACATCTCGGGGCCGTTCCAAGGAGATTTACAAGTGAATTCGGCCATCATTTGGAGTAGATTGGGCGCAGAAGAAGGTGCATGCATTCTTGGGAGAAATAGCTACAAGGCATATTGGTTTCTGGGATTTTGGAGGAGTGATTGCCTTGATACTTGCCAGATTTTTTGGGTGATTTGCAGGTCTGAAGCAAAGGGAGTTTGGAGAGGGTTTTCTGTTGCTTTTTTGTAGTGCGCAGAGGGTCACTGGCTGGGCCTGCGCATGGTGTAGCGCTGTGGGATTTGAGGAGAGATACTTGCTAGGATTTGAAGGTATTGCCAGAGGAATTTGCAGAGGGGCTTTAGAGAGATTTTCAGAGGGGATTTGGGGCTTGAAAGCAAAATTCTTCCTTCAGTTGTGCATACACTAGGTAGAGAAAGGAGTGTGCATTTTTGGGGCTTTCCGAACAAGCTGGAAGTAAGCCAATTACTTGTTGGGTTTTTGTGGGTTTGAGGTGTAGAGGCTCTGGCTAATTTCACTGGATTTTCTGAGCAGTTTGGAGGGCTAAATCAACAATTCATTCCCAGCAGTTGCAACAGTTATTTATGGTTGGGCACAGTCCTTGCAACAAAGCCATTTTCAGCACATGGGTGCCTCCATCTTCACTTAGGTTTTTACCTTGCTTGCTGTAGCAAGCCCATGTTCATCTATCTCCATATATTTGTACTCCATCTTGTTCTATTAATAAAATGGCTTAGCTTGGCACAATTTTTGGTGTTTTACATTGTCGTTTATGCATGGGTTAAAATTTTGTGTTGCATGCTGGTATTTTCTTTTGTTATCACTGTTATTTCTTGTTATGGATATTATTACCACTCAAACTAGCAAGGGACCTAAAGGGGATCCCTAAAGGGCAAATGCTAGACCAAGGGCAACAAATGGAGACTTAGCCCACTATCACCTCAGGTAAGGCTCCCTTCTATTTATGGACTTTCATCGATGGGAGGAGACCCGTGTTGGAAAAAGTAACTATGTTCGGTCTTCAATAATGTACTTGAGTCATCATGTAATGTACTTGTCAAAATAATAAAGAAAAAAACTTTTATTATTATTATTGTGACTTATTAAAGCATGGGTTTCATGCTTGGGTCACCATTTTTTAGGTCAAAGTCCCCATTGAGGACTTCTAGGATTTATTCTGAGTCTATAGAATTATTGTACATTTAAATAGACCCTTCTTGGGCTTTTGAATCATGTTAAGTATTGAGTCAAATATGAATTATGTAACCTCCACACCATGTCAGCCTAACAGAAGATCAATTCGGCCTAAGGACCCATTCGACCCCACAAAATCCTATAAAAGGAAGCACATCAAATTCATTTGTAGCATCACTTCTCATTCTCTCTCTACTGGGCAAAAGTGCGAAAATCTGTTTGTTGGGCAGAAGTGCAAAGTAGGAAGTTGGGAAAGTCTGTTACCAGGAAGCCGAAGTGTATGAGAGTTTGGGGGAGTCTAACGAGTCAAGGATAATCGAAATTTTGGTGGTGGTCTCTCTTTGTTTCGTGCTCTGGATTGGGAGATCGAAGTATTCCAAGTTGGATTGTTGTCGTAAGCTGTTAGCTACTGCAAGTTGTTGCATAGTCAAAGTTGTTGGAAAGAGGTCAATCTTCTGGAGGCTGACTTGGTGTGGAGGGAAGGTCTGGTATTGGTCTAGGGTGAAGAGTCTCAAAGAATACTATTGAAAGGAAGAATTACTTTGACTGGGTTTTCCCCTTGAGGGGGTTTTTTCCCTAGCATGTGCCTACATCTTGTGTTCATTGTTTTATGTGCTGCTGCTTTTGGTAATTGCTTGATGAACTAAATAAAGAAGATATAAAGAATCGTAATAATAAGAAACATCACAAGTAATTATCAAGATCGAGAAAATATTTATTGCCTTTCTAATTTTCCAACATGGTATCAGAGCTTTGGTGAAGAAGGAAGAAAAAGGAAGATCCATTCATAGGCACTATCTCAGGGAAGGATTCTATCATATTCAAGGAAGATGTCTAACTTTATCAAGGGTGAGAAAAAGCTTGAAGGAGAATCTAACTTCAGATCCTAGAAGAAGAGGATTGACCTAATCTTTGAAAAGAGCAAGGTACTAGATTTGGTAAAAGGAAATGTAAAGAAGCCTACAGAAGAATCCAGTGATGCCGACAAAGCAAAGTTCAAGGATTTAGAATTGGTGGCTATGACTCTGATGATGGAAGGGATAAAAGACAATCTTGTCCCATTCATAGCTAACATCGATCATGCTCAGGAGATGTATGAAGCCTTGTCAAACTTTTCACTATTAAGAACATTGGTCAAGTAGCAAGTTTAAAGAATGAGATGAGGAATACAAAGAGGACAAAAGAAGATATTGTGGCAAACTTCTTTGTGAAGATAGCTAGACTTAGGGATGATCTCTTGGCCATCGATGAGATTGTTTCAAAGAAAGAATTGGTGATCACTACTATATTAAGATTGCCATCCTCTTGGGGTGCATTTTCTTCAAGTCTCAATAGTTGCAAGGTAGGCCCCACCTTTGAAGAATTATGGACTGCATGTAGTCAAGAAGAATTAAGGATCTCAATGGTTGCCAATCTTGAAAAAGTATCAAATGCTTATGTTTCTCATGATAAAGGAAAGAAATCGAAGGGATGAAGGAAGAAAGTTGACATGTCTAAGATAGAATGCTATGAATGTCATAAGAAAGGTCACTACAAGTGCCCCGAGAATCCAAGGTATAAGAAGAGAGGAAGAGATCAAGCCAACTTTGCCGAAGAAGGAGACTCAAAGAAAGTCAAGCTTGAAGAATTTGACATTAGGGACTTACACTATTAAGTCATTTTCTTTACATAACTTGTTTTATATGTTTTAGAATTTATAGGTTTTTAACATATTTTCGTAAAATACATTTTTGTATTGCTTTAAGTTTGTAGGTTTCCCTCAAGCTTTTGAGGGAGCTCCCAACAAGTCTTAAAGATAACTATCTTATATATTTTTAGTTTTGGGTTAATGTACACATTTAATTTTTATTATATTAATACTAATCACCTTTCTCCCTCTGTTGTCTTGATCAAAAAAACATTCGGAAGAAGGAGGATCTCTTAAGACAAGTTTAGTCAATATTGAAAGATATGCTTTGAATACATTGATTGAAAGGATTATTCATTATGATTAGCTATATTGAATCTTAGTGATTCTTGTTTGGGTGATTCATCTCTTGATAAATCTACCCACCCCACTCATATTCTTGATTGACTGTGTAGAACCCTAGATAGGTTCTGGAAAACCCTAACCGAAGGGTATGCTAATGTGAATGTCTGAAATCCTAAGCTGCTTAGGGATGTTGTGAAATGTTAGTTGAAGTTTTTATTGATGATGTCATGTTTGGGATTTTGGTGATCGGGAAATCCTAAACTTGTTAGGATTGAATGACGAGGTCTAAAATCCCGAACCTTTGAAGTTTTGGTAATGTTGGGTTTGCTATATTTCTACATTGGAACCCTAACTCATTGGGGTTTGGTGGAATGTGTGAGCAAGGCCCTTATATTGTCTTTAAAATGTTTTTCGTGGTATGTGTGTGTTTGTTTGATCAAATCCTAAGTGTAATCAAAATGATTGCGTGTCTAACTCTTATTTGATATTGTTGTGAAGTTGGGTTTGACTAACACATGATATATATTTGCATGATGATGAAATCTAGGGATATGTAGATATGTCCTTTGGTTGAATTCCCAGATTGGTCTAAGTCAAGATGTATTAATGATGTTGGACATATGATATTCTTATGAATTCCTAGATATGTGTTGACTTAGTTATTGATGGTCATAAGTCTTAGGACCTAATGGAAGTCCTTGTCTGAGATTCTAGGATGATGATATATGGAAATATAGGGTGTTGTAGATAAACCCTAGTGAAGTTAATATGTGTGATATAACAATCTGAAATCTATTAAGTGATTGTTGAATATGAAAATCTATGGTTTTACAGTTAAATCCTAGTAGTGGCATTGTCGAGTGTGAAATGTAACAATCTAAGATCTATGCATTTAATGATTGTTGAGATTGTGGAATTCTAGGGTTTTGGAATTAAATCTTAGTCAAAGTAAAATATCTGGAATATAATGATTTGAGATTTGTATAAAGATTGGTGAATTTGTGAATTCTAGGGTTTTGGAGTTAAACCATAGTTGAAGTAGAAATCTATGATGAATGTTACCTATATGATAATTTTAGATTTGTGAAGAGATTGCTGAAATTTGAATTTTTGGTTGAGTTTGATGATTGCTCGGAAATATAGGGTATGTGAACTAACCCTAGTGGTAGTTGGTTATGTGAACTAACCCTAGTGGTAGTTGGTCATGATAGTGACTAATTGACGGTTGATTGAAAATCTAGGGGTTTGGAACTAACCCTAGTGGAAGCTGGTCAGGTTAATGACTAAGTTGTGATTGACTTTGATTGATTCTTTTGTATGAAATCTAGGATTTGTATGAATCCCTAGTGAGAAGTCTAACATATATGTTTTGAAAGGTTGTTTGATACTTTGAAGATCTATATGTGTGTAAATGGTTTCTAGGGTTTTCTATATGTTGTAGTAAGGTATGTCATACCTTTTTAATACATATTAAAACTTTAGATGGAATGAATTTTGTTACGAAATTGTCTAGGGTGTATAACAAAGTCCCTAGCAAGATGTTGAAGAGTATATGTCTCTTGTTTTTAATTGAGTTTGGGTATCTGTTATGAATAAATTTGAAATGATTCTGTGATTTTGATATGGCTAACATCATGCTTCTATAGTTTTGGTTTTAATTTCTATTAAAGTTGTGCAAGTACACAATCTTCAACTTGGTGAAGATGCTTGATGTGACAAGCAAGTTGTGTTGGTAGACAATCTTCAACTTGGTGAAGATTTGATGAGCATGATGGGGATGATTATAACTCTGATGAAATGGTTGGAAGCCACAAAATATTCTCCGATGTCGAAAAGAAGAAGCTGGTCTCTCATAGGAAGCATGAATAGAAGAGATCTCCATAAGATTAAGAGGGAGTCTAGATAAAGAGGTGCTTCCTAGTTGAGAGGGAGGGCATAGCTTGGTATCAATTGAAGAATGAATTTCGGAGGATATGTTGCTGCATGTAAAGTAGGAAATATGATTGAGGAATCGTCTATCAAAGATTTGATTTTTAGTCCCACTATGGTAAGTTGAGAAGCAACATCTGTTGTCTGTAAGACCCCGGAGTTTTGTATTTGATTATGTACATGTGAAAGTATATTATTGATTGGGGTTGTGTTTGTACAAGTGAATCTCTTGAAGGATTTGATAGAATGTTGGTTACCAATCAGTTTGAGTGCGAGAGATTGGTCATTCTTGATCTGCTGGATCAAGGGGTGTTGAGGCTTTGCGAGTGAAGCATTGCCTGGGGAGACATCTGGCTGACACTTTGTGTTGATGTCTGAGTCCTTGAAGTTGGAAAGTTGGTGTTGATTGTTGAGCTCTGTTTTGGATACACACTTGGATTTTTGGGTTGGTGGTTAGAAAGTAAGCTTGATGGTACATAAAGGGGCTGAAATCTTGAGTCCACCTTGGTCCCGCCTAGATAGATTTCCCTGGTCAAGAATCTAGTCCATGGCATTATGGTGCCTAAATTTCTTCATGGTTCATATAGTTTGAGATCTTCCATTGTATATGTACATTATGAATACCTCCCTAGTTAAGAGGGAGCATTGTAAAACGTAAATATGTTCAGTCTTCAGTAATGTACTTGAGTCATCATGTAATGTACTTTTCAAAAGAATAAAGAAAAGAATTATTTTATTATTATTGTGACTTATTAAAGCACGGGTTTCATGCTTGGGTCACCATATTTTAGGTCAAAGTCCCCATTGAGGACTTCTATAATTTATTCTGAGTCTATAGAATTATTTTACATTTAAAGAGACCCTTCTTGGGCTTTTGAATCATATAAAAAGGTTAAGTATTGAGTCAAATATGAATTATGTAACCTCCACACCATGTCGGCCTAAGAGAAGATCAAGTCGGCCTAAGGACCCATTTGACCCCATAAGAAGCCTATAAAATGAAGCACATCAAATTCATTTGTAGCATCACTTCTCATTCTCTCTCTACTGGGAAGATGTGCGAAAACCTGTTTGCTGGGCAGAAGTGTGAAGTAGGAAGTTGGGAAAGTTTGTTGCCGAGAAGCCGAAGTGAATGTGAGTTTAAGGGAGTCTAAGGAGTCAAGAAAAATCAAAATTTTGGTGGTGGTCTCTCTCGGTTTTGTGCTCTGGATTGGGAGATTGAAGTCTTTAGTTGAACTGCTGCCAGAAGCTGTTAGCTTGCTGCAAGTTGCGGCATAGTCAAAGTTGTTGGGAAGTGGTCAATCTTCTGGAGGCTGACTTGGTGTGGAGGGAAGGTCTTGTCTTGGTCTAGGGTGAAGAGTCTCAAAGAATACTATTGAAAGGAAGAATTACTTTGACTGGGTTTTCCCCTCGAGGGGTGTTTTGCCCTGGCATGTGCCTACATCTTGTGTTCATTGTTTTATGTGTTGCTGCTTTTGGTAATTGCTTGATGAACTAAAGAAAGAATATATAAAGAATCATAATAATAAGAAACATCACAAGTAATTATCAAGATCGAGAAAATATTTACTGCCTTTCTAATTTTTCAACAACCCGGTATATTATGGAGTCACCAATGAATGATAAATCAATAAGTGGATATGGAGTGACCCAAATGATTCCTTTCCAAAAGAGATTGAAGGATAGAGCTTGCTTGCTTTCTAAGCAAGGTACAATGACTTCTAGGAGAGGAATGAGAGGATTTGAGGGTCAAGTTTAGGGGATATGATTCATGAAAGAATTTCCCAATCCCTAAATTCCTTATTGAAATTGGTATCCCAGATGGTTATTAAAGAATTGTCTTTTCAAAGGAATGGGACCACATGGGACCAAGTGGACCAAGTCTACGGTAGGAGGAAATATTATGGCAACTAATGATGTTCTTATCCTAGACAAGGTGGGAGAATGGATAAAAGAAATAATTTTGACTTAAAGGTGCTGAATTGATCCTATGAGGTACTAGCCTTCGGGATGATAGGGCAAAGTTTGATCTCAAAGCTAGGGCTTGGATTTTCTCACAACACCACTGTTGGAATGGCCTCAAATTTGGAGGAGATTTACAGGTATCCTTGGCTGATTACCCATATAGAATCATCACCATGGTTATAGCAGTGATTGATGCGCCAGATATGTGGGGAATGCTTTTGTCCAGAATTTTTGCAGCCAATTTGGGTGGATCTATTCAGATGGATCTATATTATGCCACTACTCCAACAACAGTAGGTGGTATGGTTATATTATACAGAGAAGTAGAAAGAAGGTACCACGTAGAAGTTCTAGAGAAATTAGAGAATGGTGAAGAGGTTGTTCCATAAGGTCATCCACTGTATTTTGAGTCAGAGTTTGTCCAACCAGTGTGTTCTCTTCGTTCCACCAACCATCCGCTCCAAGAAAAAGGAGAAGCAAGTTTCAGTTTGAAAGAGATATGCAACACAGTGACGAGTAGTTGTGCCAACCAAAGAGGTGTAGAAATTCTACTCTCTATACATCTTGTAGAGAAACTGTAGATTAAATTGATTATGCAATGTACTAAAGAAAAATACTTAATCTACTTCTACAATCAAACTTGCGGAAGCTTAATCAATTTTGAGCAAGATCAAATAGAACACATATAACAGAGAAGAAGATTGAATCACGCATGAAACATAGAAGAATACTCTATGGAAAGCCTCAACTAAAAACCACGCTATCTGTATTATCATACAAGTGGAATTATCTCAGGATTACACAAAGCTTTAGCTCACAAGCTATCCAGCTCTCAGTACAATCCCTCACTACTGCTCATAGATAGAAGAGACAACACATATGCCTTTCTTTAGTCCTCCAAGCCTCCTATTTCCTTGCGCAGTTTCTCTTGGGTCCTCCAGCTACAACCTGTGTAATTCTCACCTCACACACAACACTGACCTCTGAAATAACTGCGCAATCCTGAAGGAGTTAATTCCTTCTGCATGGATGAGTTTCCTTTATAGGAAAATTCCTCCAACTGATAGTACAATTTCCCTGTCTTTAATCTCAGCTGGGTCTTTCTATGAACTGACACGCATTGGTTATTTATGAGAGAATATTCAGTTATCTGGAGAACACTAGTTACATGCATGCATGCATTAACTGACTGAACTAACAATTAGTTCCTCCAACTGTTTGGAACTAATTTAACTGGACTTAACTTAGTTAACTAAGCTAACTAATTACAACTCAAATACAATTCATCCTTATCTCCTTAATTAAGGGATAACTTCCTCAATCAAAGGGGTAACTGTTGCATTTCTTTACAAAGACTTCATGTTTGAATTTCGCCAACTAATTAACTCAAGATGAATTAATTAATTATTTTTCAAATAGCTAGTGAGACTAAGTTCGAATTTTAATTCTCAATTATGATTGAAGGACAAATCAAAATTGGAATATATCCCGAAATGCTATTTATAGCAATGCTATTTTTAGCATTTCTATTTTTTGCTATTTCTAACAGAGTTGGAGTATATCCTGAAATGATATTTATAGCAATGCTATTTTTAGCATTTCTTGTTGCTATTTTCAACACTCTCTCTCAACAAGAAAGGCATTCAGCTCGAACCCGATCCTGAACCTTTGGAATGCTCTGCATGCAACACTTCTCTCAAGTTTTATTGCTCCAGCAACTCCAGAAACAAAAAATATCCAACCTGAATCAGTATGATACATATGTCATCAAAGTCTCTGACTGCTATTGCCTCTATCGACTGAAAACTCTGCACCTCTGTGCTCTTCAGTATCTGACTGATCTAGCCTCTGTCACTTTGATATCTGACTGCATCAATCCCACTGATTCCTCCTGCTGCATCCGTGCTGCTGCTGGTCCTATCTCCCAGCACTGTATCCGCATTGCACCTCCTCTCATCATGTTGCATCATGCTGCCCAATGCTTCACTGCAACTCAGTTACTGAGAAGTAAGTAACTGACCTCCTTTTTGGAATAGAAACACCCTCTGATGCTGAAGCTCCCTCTGCCGCTCCATCCACATTTGTCTCTACCCACTCATCTAGTCCTGCTACTCCTCGTCGAGGCTCCCCTATCAAGGTCTAATCAAAGAGGTTGGGTATCTCAAGGATCCTGCGCCTATTTCAGCCTTCTTGGGACTATCACTTCACATCGCGCCACCTCACACCTGGAGGTATGGTTGCATGTGATCCCTCTGCTAACTTGGCTTGAAATTATCCCCTACTGGAGGTCTCTGCATGAGTGGATGCCTCCACTAGGTCTCCTTTCAGCATCTCAGTTGTGGTTGCTCCACAACCTCCTGAAGCTGCTTCACCAATTGTGGTTCCTCCAAAATTGTCTGAGACTTCTTCTGGCATTGCATGTTGAGAGGTAATGTACTCTCCCTCTCAACCACTAAGTCTCTAACAGTTTCCTTGCTCCTCAAGGCTTTGCATGCATCTTGAACCTCAAGAGCATATAGGTTCCGTACCCGTGAACCGATCTGATTCACCTGTTTCGTGGTGATGTGTCTAAGGAAAACCTTTCCCTTACTAAAGACAACATTGTAGCCTTTGTCCTCCACATGGCAATCAATACCAAGTTCTTCTTCAGTCCAGGTACATACTTCACATCTGTGAAGGTAATGAGAGCTCCATGCTCCCTCTGAAAAACAACCGTGCCCACTCTTGAAACACTATACCGTTCATCATTACCCATCTCGATGCGCATCTAGATGTCTTTCTCCTCCAAGCTACTGAACAAACTCTTATCACCGGTCATGTGGAATGAGGCTCCACTGTCAAGAAACCAACCACAACCCATCAACAATGAAACCATGCATGCGATGAGGGTAAAATCCATTTCGAACTGAGAGGCTAATGCCTCACCTTCCGATCCTTTCGAGGATCCCTTCTTGGATTTCTTCGATGGGAAATTAGTTGCATAATGTCCCATCTTGTGAATTCGGTTTGCACCTGCAACCCCAAACTTCAAACTTTGAATTCTTCTTAGTAAATTGTTCACAGCTATGATAACCTTTGCTCCGATACCATGTAGAACTTTTTCTACAAAACCTCTCTCTGATACCATGTAGAAATTTCTCTATGGATCAGCTAGCTCTGATACCATGTGGAAATTCTACTTTCTACACATCTTGTAGAGAAACTGTAGATTAAACTGATTATGCAATGTAATAAAGAAAAATACTTAATCTACTTCTACAATCAAACTTGCGGAAGCTTAATCAATTTTGAGCAAGATCAAATAGAACACATATAACAGAGAAGAAGATTCAATCACACATGAAACACAGAAGAATACTCTAGAGAAAGCCTCAGCTAAAAACCCCGCTATATGTATTATCATACAAGTGGAAATATCTCAGGATTACACAAAGCTTTAGCTCACAAGCTATCCAACTCTTAGTACAATCCCTCACTATTTCTCGTAGACAGAATAGACAACACATATGCCTTCCTTCAGTCCTCCAAGCCTCCTATTTCCTTGCGTAGTTTCTCTTAGGTCCTCCAGCTGCACCCTATGTAATTCCCACCCCACACACAACACTGACCTCTGAAATAATTGCGCAATCCTGAAGGAGTTAATTCCTTCTGCATGGATGAGTTTCCTTTATAGGAAAATTCCTCCAACTAATAATACAATGTCCCTGTCTTTAATCTCAACTGGGTCTTTCTCTGAACTGACATGCATTGGTTATTTATGAGAGAATATTCAGTTATCCAGAGAACACTAGTTGCATGCATGCATGCATTAACTGACTAAACTCACAATTAGTTCCTCCAACTGTTTGGAACTAATTTAATTGGACTTAACTTAGTTAAATGAGCTAACTAATTACAACTCAAATACAACTCATCCCTATCTCCTTAATTAAGGGATAACTTCCTCAATCAAAGGGATAATTGTTGCATGTCTTCACAAAGACTTCATGTTTGAATTTATCCAACTAATTAACTCAAGATGAATTAATTAATTACTTTTCAAATAGCTAGTGAGACTAAATTCGAATTTTAATTCTCAATTTTGATTCAAGGACAAATCAAAATTGGAATATATCCTGAAATGCTATTAATAGCAATGCTATTTTTAGAATTTATATTTTTTGTTATTTCCAACAGAGTTGGAGTATATCCTGGAATGCTATTTTTATCATTTCTTGTTGCTATTTTCAACAAGAGGGTCAAATTTCAGCAAGAGACGTTTAAGAACCAACCTATTGATCTACCATTCAGTCAATAGATGCCCAAGATTGATCCACATTGATGACATCTGATGCCATGGGGCATTGTTTGTATAATATCTCTAACCCTAATCCTTTTTATTTCATGTCGTTAGCTAGTTTTATTTCACGCATTTATGTTATGTCTTTTATATTTTAGTTTATTAGAGTAGACTTTTCTATTCCATCGAGATTTATTCTGTATACATGATGATTTCGATTTTGAATGGATATCTATTTGATGGACTTCTATTTTCTTGGATGCATGATTCTTGGTTTCTCACGTTACTTCGTGGAATCAACGTGTCCCCATATGGAGCTAGATGTTGCAATAATTCTGTAAAAGTTACGAGGAGGTAGATGTACCATATTTTTCTTTAAAGGATTGAGATCATCAGCTATTAGCACTATGTTATTGTAAACCCATTCTGGAAATGTTTAATGTAAATGATGTTAGTATGACCATGAATGTATGTAACAACCTAGGTAAGCCTATTATTTTGGTGATAATTTCATCCTAGGAGGTTTTTCATCTCACTAACTCATTTGTGTTTCTAAACACAGATAGTCGGCAGAGTTTTACCCTCCAACTTCACCCCAAAGCTAGGGTGGAATTTGTCGTCAAAGTCTTAGGTGAGTCTTGGTGTTCTAGTCAAGTCTTATGTAAAAGTGATTTGAGAATAATTTAAGCTAATTGGCTAAATTATTTTATTACAAATCACTTGGTCTACTAGATCATATTTTGTTGCAGAATTGGGTATGAAATTTGAGGATCTAAGTCGAAGGGGTATTCCTCCTTTGAGGGTTGAATTTGTAAAAAAACTTATGTAAAAAATACTTTAGTGCATGGTCTCTCATACTTAGACACCATGGCTAAAATATTTGAGGGTGGAAAAAATATTTAATCCTCTCAAATGTCAATTAATTAAATTTTCTAACAAAAATAAATTAAAATCCTAAGAAAAAAATTTAATTAATTAGAATAAAAAATAAAAGTCTAGAGAAATTAAATTTTCCAAATGCAAAAATTCATGCGTATCAAAAGAATTAATTTTTAGAGGTTCCCCACCTAGGGAATATTGGAAATTTCAAGAAAAATTGGAATCTTGGACCTTGGTGGTTAATTCAAAGTCAATTTTTTTTAGGAAATTAGCTCAAAATAATTAATTTTGAGCTAATAAAAAAAAGATTTAATGAGAAATTCTAAAATTCCTCAAAATAAATATTTTCAACGGCTAAGATTAAAATGTCATCAAGGATTTATCAACAACCAAGATTATTTTGATGAGGATCAAAACAACTAGCTGTTATTTTTCCACTTGGAGGATTTATCTATAAATTAGAGTCATTTGTGTCAAAATCCATCTAATGTCTGGCTAAGGAATTTCTGCAGAAGCATTGATGTAACACTATTGTCCTGCTGGGAACATTTATTTGAATCATAATAAAGACTTTTCGGGTGCAGTTCAAGTTGTTTAGTGTTCGTTGATTCGTGGTATGTGTTGGGTACGGGCTTTCCTATATTGTGTTGATTAATGTTAAAATTTTCTTTTCATTAGATGGGGATAAAATCATTCTATTGATAGATTTTGGGTTTATCTTAAATGATTTGATTCACCATATGTCTAACAAATTTTCTTGAGAAATATATAGTGTTTGAAGGTTCCCTAGTCCTTCGTCTTTAAGTTCACAAATTGTGGGCATGAACTGACTTTGTTTGAACTCCAAATATTTATGTGGTTGATCTAACTTCACTAAGGCTATAATGTTCATTAATTTTCCAAAGTATTATTAGCCATTTATCAAAGAAAAACTCCATAAAAATTTATTTCCCAAAATTTATTTTAAAACCCTTGTATATTTGTAAATTTTGTAAAAAATATGTAAATTAATTTTTCTAATTGGGGTTTTGGGATTTTGTATATATTTAGGGTTTTGGGTATTTGTAAATCTATTTGTGCGGGTGAGATCAAGTTGAGAAATCTGGAATAGAGCTAGATCTAGGCCCTTGAGGGTAAAATCTAATCCCAATTTTTTTTTTCGCAGGGCTAGCCATTGAAGAAATTGAATAAATTTTCAGATTTGAAGGAGATAATTGTTTTTGAAGTTGGGGCTTCATTTTTTAGCCTTCTCAGGCTCGAATCCAACCTCTCCAAGGCCACTGTCAGCCTCTAAGGCCCCTATGTCATCCTTCCATCTCCCTGCATCATCTTCTTAGCCTTTTTTAGGGCTGCTCGTGAGGCCTAGTGGCCTCGACCTCCTCTTTTTCCCCCAACGTCAATGGTTTAGGGTCTTTTTAGTCCTGGTCGTGGGCCTAGGAGGCCTCAGCCTGCCCTTAGACCCCTAGATGGCTAACCTTAGGGCTAGCTGTTGCCATTTCAAGCGCTCTCCTAGCCCTCTCCTCCCCACCCTCCTTGTTCACACCTAATCCTTGTGATTGGGTAAATATCTGTAAATAAATAAATGAGAAATGTGAACAATGATCGGGAGATGAACTAAACAGTCTCTCCCTCATGTATATAACAGACCTACCTGATTGAATGAAAATAAAAAAATCAGTTTTTGCTTTGTGGAGTTATTGCCTGGCCTGAAATGGTATCAGAGCCAGCTCCCAAAATAGTTGTAACTCCCTTCTGCCTACTGCTCCCTGTCCTATGTCCCTGTGGAGTTTGTCTATTGTGCAGTCTGCCCACTGTTCTCTAAATTCAGAAGTCATTGAGTATAGCAGTGTTTGTGATGAACGCTGGGGCGGTGAGCGTGGAACTGTTTGAATAATGTTGTGACTGTTTCTTTTTTCCATGTAAAATACCTTGAATAATGCTGCGACTGTTTCCTTTTTCATGTAAAATACGTTGGTTAAGAACGACCTCCCTCCACGCTGGTATAATAGCGCTCCAGGCGGCATAATTTCTGCAATTATACATTGTATATTTTATAGCGCTGTTGCAAATTGTCAGAACGAATTGTTGTAGATTTTACATACGTTGTTTGATTATGAGGGTATGTAACCCTTGATGTGTTTAGAACTCCATTTAACACCGCACCAAGAGGTTTTAAACACTGATTTCATGCATGTTGAAATGGCCGCTTCTTTGATCCAGAGGTGAAGTTAGTTGTTTAATTTCTGTGTACAAATGGCGGCAGCAGCGATGGTGGTGTCATCGCAGGAGGAGAATGTCTACATGGCGAAGCTGGCCTAAGCTTTTCACCTGCAGATAGCTGCTTCTACTTGTGGAATCCGTCCACATTCAGAAGTGGAATAACGCTGCTGATCTTAACACCGAAGAGCTTGAACGATTGGCTCCAGAAAGGTGTATGCGTTGGCTCAGAAACGCTGTCACGCTGTTTTGAACACTCTATATGCTGGCTCCATTCCTTTAAATAGTTGAATGCTGGCATGTTCTAATATTTTTTCAAATAGTTGAAAGCAATACCGATACATTTGAATGCTGACATTTGAACGTTGAAACGACAGTTAATAATAGCTTGTATGAAGCTGTAATGTTCTGTGACTTGCAGTTATCAATGAAAAAAAAAATTAAGACAAAATCATACAGTGGGAAAGTATGTAACTGTCATAATTTATGATTGAAAAAAAAAAGGGTCCTCTCTCATTTTCACATTCAAGGATGGCGATTTAGATTTGTAAAGGGAAGAAGTGGTCAGTAGTAGCTGAAAGATATTTATTGTTTTAAGTATAACCGCATGAATATGGACAAAGGGATGACTTCATATATTTCTAAGAGGGTTTGTAACTTGTGATATTGAGAGTCCAAATTCATATGGACTACGTTCTTCAGCCTTTTAGTAGACGCAGTGCTTCATGCTGTTGAGGGTATTTTATATTGCCATATTCTATACTTTAAAGTTGTGCAAATGAATGTGAATTGACATTTGAGTTTGCTGTCCAGTCACATCAGAACTGTATTTTTCCTTCCCATTAAGAGAAAAATTTTGCAGCAGAAATAAATTTTTTGTTACAGTATGCATTCAACAGGAAGAGGAAGGTATTTTAGAGGCAGGGGGGCAGACATTCTCAAGGAGAAAAGACAAATTTGCACTGCATACGCTACAAAAGAAATGGATTACATGACAAAACTGAGCAGAAAAGAAACCAACAGAAAGGTAAAACCGATGATACAGACAAAGGTAAAGCACCTGAATCCGCTCACTATGTTGTGGCACAATGTAACATTGGAGTAAATGAAGATTTATTTAATGCTTCACTTGCTTCCTGCAAAAATGATTGGTTGCTTGATTCAGGAGCAACGTGCCACATGACTCATAGAAAATATTTTTTTGAAGATTTCACTGACAATGTTAGAAATATAATACAGAGGATGCCCCATGGCATCAGATGCCATCTTTGAAGAATAGCTTGAGCATTTGGCCATTCGAAGGTAAGTCAAGTGGTTCGCCATCCAATCTACTCAAGTGGAATGAATTTGGCCCAGCAATGTCTCGGATAATGTATGGTTCTAGCGACAAACTGTCAAATTTCTTATGTTTCCCTGGTTTTTCATTCTTGCGATCCCAAAGGAGCACCATATCTCCAACCTGCAAAGATGTAGATCGAGATTATTTATCAAAGCTTTTCTTAATGTTATTTTTATTTTTACATATATTATCAAAAGTTGTCCTACGAGTTTCATCCAACTCCACAATCTGATCAATTCTATGTTGAACACCATCTTTATTAGTGGAAAAATGCTGAAGGAGTTGATAAGACAGAAATTTCAGGTGCACAGGTAAAGTTACATCCAAGCCATAAACCAATTCAAAGGGACTTTTACCAATATCTTTCTTTTTAGTAATCCTATCTGCCCATAAAGGATACTTGATTTTGCTATCCCAAGCTCGCTTATTATCTCCTACTATCTTCTTGATAATGGTTATGAGATTTTTATTACTTGATTCAGCAAGTCCATTACCCTAAGGATAGTAATTTGATGAATGAGATAAAACAATGCCATACTTGAAACAAAAAGATGAAAATTCTGAAGAACTAAAAGCCTTGGCATTATCAGTAGTGAATCTTAGCAGGGACACCAAATCTAGTAATGATATTATTTTCAATGAAATCCATAATGACATTTTCAGTGGAATTCTTAGCAGGGATGGCTTCAACCCATTTAGTGAAATAATCAGTAGCAGTCAAAATCCATGAGTAGCCATTGCTAGAATTTTTATGAAACTTCCTGATGAAATCCAAACCCCAATGCTGAAAAAGTGCCTCCACAATGACAGGTTGTAAGGGCAGGGAAGCAAACTTTTGTTTCCCAGTGAACAATTGGCAAGCTTGACAACTTCTAACAAACTTATGCACATCAAAAAAAATTGAAGGCCAATAATAACTAGCTCTCAGAATTTTGTGGGCAGTAGTTCTAGCAGCATAATGACCACCACAAAACCCCTAATGAAATTCAGAAACTAACTTCTTGGACTCAATTTCATCAACACACCTAAGTACTATGCCATCAGGATTTCTCCATCAAGGCCATCCTTCATGAGGCAATACTTAGTGGCTTTTAATCTAAGAGCCCTTCTCTTATGAGCGACTAAAAGGTTAGGACATGGAAGATTTACCAAGTAATAAATAATGTCCTTGTACCACTCATGCTCTCCTAATATTTGTAGCTCAGGCAAAGATATATCGTTAAGACAAATCAAACCAAGAGCTTTTTCATTACCTTCGGTCATCATTTGAGCCAAGCCTTAGGCTTTGACTAACTTGGTGGGTCTAATCTCTAAATCATATTCTTGTATTTTAGTAACCCACCTAGCACGAGTCCCTAAGCAATCAGTTTGAGTTAATATATCTTTAATCGCAGAATGTGGGACAAAAACAATGATTTTGGAATAACCCACATAAGTCTTGAAATGCTTAAGAGATTTGACTAAGGCATAGGCTTGTTTTTCCATGGTATTGTATTTTAATTCAGAATTTTGAAGCGCTCTACTCATGAAAGCGATAGGCTGCTCATGACCATCCTTATTTTTCTGCAATAAGACACCAGCAATGATATCTTTAGAAGCGAAAGAGAAAATCATGAAATTCTTAGAGTAAACAGGACTAACTAAAACAGGGGCTTTTGCAATAGCACCTTTGATTTCCTGAAAAGCCTTTTAGCCATCTTCTTGCAAAACAAATTTTACATCTTTTTTCAGAACACTTTGAATAGGCTTAGCTATTTCTGCGTAATTTGGAATAAATATTCTAAGAAAATTTATTTTTCCAAGAAAATACTGAAGGGATTTAAGATTATGGGGAAGAGGAATCTTTTGGATTGCCTCAACTCTTTCAGGATCAATCTTGATTCCATCTTTAGAAATGATGTGACCAAGTAATTTCCCTTCAATTACTCCAAAAACAGACTTAGCCGGATTTAAAGAAATCTCATACTCTCTACATCTATCAAAAACTTGCCTAAGATTACTTATATGACTGATACCATCCTTAAAAAAACAGAAGATCATCCTGATAAATTTCGATAAATTTCCCAATTAAATCCTTGAAGGTATAATCCATAGCCCTCTGAAACGTAGCCCCAACATTGGTTAATCCAAACGGCATTCTAATATATTCGAAAGTACCCCATGGTGTGGTGAATGTAGTTTTGTGATAATCCTCCTTCTTAACCCATACTTGATTATATCCAGAAAAACCATCTAGCAATGACATCATTCCAGAACCAGTCACTCTTTGCAACATATTCTCCATGTTCGGCAAAGGGTAATTATCTTTCTTACATGCTATATTAAGGTTTCGAAAATCAACACAAAGTCTTATTGTACCATTCTTTTTTCTAACAATCACCAAGTTGGAACACCAAGTTGAATGCCTCGTTTGAGCAATAATTCTTGCTGCAAGCATCTTTGAAAGCTCCTTTTGAACCAAAGGGGCTAATTTAGGATTTATCTGCCTAAGCTTTTGACGAAAGGGTTTAGCATTTTCATCTTTCAAAGGGATAGTGTGCTCCATGACATCTTCCCTATAACCTTTTAATTCATCATAAGAAAATGCTAAAACATCTCGATATTCACGAAGTAAATTGGTTAACTTTTTTCTTTCTTCAATGTTATTACCCTTACCAATTTTAATGATCTTTGGATCCTTAGAAGTACCAATGTTTACCTCGATGTATTCGCCTGGATCCATTTTATTTTCCTCTTTCATCTTTGTGGCATCATGCCGATCAAAGCGCTATTCTAAAGAAACCACATTCCTAGGAGTAGGATTTATGATATGCTCATAATCATCAGACCCATCCTCCTTAGAATCGATCCGAAAATTTTCAAACTCATCCAGATTATCAAGAAAACGAATCACTTGTTTCTCATCATCAAAGACTTTCCAATGCTCTGAGTTATCTATAACAGAAGGCCTAAATATAACTTCCATTTTTATCTTATCCTTAATCAGCTCATCAGATAACTGCAAGGTAGAAGCAGCTACGACAAGCTCATCTGCCGAACTATTATGCTCTCTTGGGATTGCCTCAAGGTCAAGGGCATCAAAGTGTTCCATAGTATCCCATACAACATTTTGATAATTCCTTAACCTTTGATTTTTACATGTAAATTTATTTTTAATTTGCATGATTATTAAGTCAGAATCCCCCTTGATGCTAAGCAACTTAATTCTTAAAGTCTTTGCCAACTTAAGACCCAACAAAAAAGCTTCATATTCAACGATGTTGTTGGTTGCTTGAAACTCCAATCGATAGGAAAACTTGAAAATATGACCAAGGGGTGATTTTAAAACTACTCTTGCACCTTTACCATGTCTAGACGATGCACCATCAAAATACATATACCAAACATTATCATTGAGATCCATAATATTTTTATCAACCTTATCATCGGGAAGAACTATGAAATTAGACATGATGGCATAACTCCCAATGTTAGATTGTTCTTTAATTATTTCATTATGAGGTCTCTTAGGATCTTCAACATGGAATTTTCTCTCGGGCTCTCAATTAAGTCTCACGAAACCATTACCTCTAGGAGAAGGAATCATAGCATATGACCAATTCATTTGAATACTCCCTCCTAGATTAGAGGCCCATTTTCTAGATAAAAGCATACCTCAAGCATCAGGCACATCAACAACAACAATGTCCATAACAATCATAATGTCAGGGTAAACTGATAAATGAACCTGTAAATCCTTAATCAGACCGTGAACTTCAATCTTCTTAGAATCCATGGCACATATATTGTAGTAAGGCCTAGAAACTCTCAAATTAAGTTGTTCCATGACCCTCTTGGTCATGAAACAAGCTGACCCACCAGAATCCAACATGCAATTATTCAATTTATACCCATTGACCATCAAAGTAATAAAGAATGGTTGATGATCCTTGTTATCTGAATCTAAACTTTGCAAATATATAGGGGCATCTTGATAATCAACCTCAGGTGCTTTCTGTCGAGAAACATTCACTTGAGGACCCTCAATAACTTTTAGTAACTTAGCCCTTTGGGAAGAAATTTTCACAATCTCGGAGATAGGGACCCAAATTTTTTCATTATTAAACCAACTTCCCAAATCGACATCTAATCCAGAGCTTGAACTCAGGTTAAAAATTCGAGGGGGAATTTGATTCCCGCTTTGATCTTTATCCCTTCTTTGATAAGTGTTGTAGGGAAAAGTATCCGACTCGGATGACCCTATCCCACTCTAAGGGTGACAGTTCCTTAGCAACAACTGTAAAACAAACTACTTAAGGTTTACTTCTTTATGAAAGCAAAAGAGAATGGAGAAAGCACTAACCGTTTCCTTGCGCTTAATGTCGAATCCAAACTCTTCTCTTTGGCCGCTTGCTCCTAGCTCTTTGTTCTTCTGCTCGCCCAGCTACAATGAGATCCTGCAAAATAACAAAGAAGGAGACTACAAGAGGCATGCAATCATAACTGGTTCATGGATTAGTGTAAACCAAACATGCAATCATCACAATATATAATTGAAACAAGAGCACATAGAAGAACCTCAATAGCTTTTATTAATGAAGAAATAAAGGTTCTGAGAGTATTACAACCATTGAAGGCTCTAACCCAGCAACAACTCCCAGCAGAAAGAATTGCTCTTCTTCACCTCTCTCAAACAATCACCCAATAACTCGATAATGAAACCAACAGCATATCATTACTTTGCACAAAATTCCAGCCTCCTGAGCTCATAGGAGAGAGCTCAATATATAGATGAATTGAGAAAGGATGAGTCAGCTTGCAACTGATGTGTAGCTGCCTTGTGTCCTCTCTCTCTTCAGTTAATCTTTAGTTGATCTTCAGTTCTTGAGTCCACTTGGAGAACTTTGCTTCCACTTGGAGAAACAGAGTCTCTGACTCATCACAAGGCGAAATACCTGATCCAAGTGTCATTTTTGGAAGATTCCAAAGCAATGACTCACTGTGCCACTTGTCCCTTCTCGCTCAGCGCAGGTGGCCTTTGTCCCACTTGCTTTGCAACGCAGGTACACCATGGAGCAACTGAGTTTCAGCACAGAAACCTAGTGGAGCACCTGCTTTGATTTCAGGATTGCTTGTTTTTGAGTGTTTTCAGGTGGAGAACTGATCTGAGAGCTGTTGGTTTGCTGACCTTGTTCCTCTTGGGGTAGGAACATCATGTTTAGGGAACTTTGGATCCCTTGGATTATTGACAATTCATGCTTGTTGCTGTAAGGCACAAAATTGTCTATAACAGATGCCCCCTAAAGTATGAGGTCGTTTATCGGGTGAAATGCTTTATTGAGAGGATCCGAAGTTCATTCAATCTGCTGAGAAGTGTCCTGTAATAAGATACAATACAATACATTATTTTTCATACATTTTTCATGATCTAGCTGAGGCGGGCATTCCCATGCTCAGCTTTATAAATACATTTTGGTACATAGAACAGACGATCGTCTGATTGTAGACTCATAATTCTCTGCTGAAATTATCATCCTTTGAGAAGGATGATCATCTGCTGTAATGATGTACATATCAAATGTCTTTATGTCCTGAATATATATCGCAACCCGGATGGATGAAACTAGATCCGGGGTTTTCAATCTCTTCCGATCTTCACTCGATGTACAAGTCGATCCATGTGAGAATTTCTTGAAGTCGAACATGGAAAGACATCGCTTGATTACCGGTCAATGATGTAAACCGTTAACAAGCGCGAGAGGAGTCACCGAAAAGGATGATGACCCTCAAGGTACGGCAGTACAATCCACATGGTGGGAATAAAGGACTTGGCGTCGACCACCATGCAAAATCTTCTGGTCAAAGGTCATTGATGTATACCTGTCGCCGGAAGTGAGAAACTTGCCATTGAGGCATGCAAGCTTCAAAGTACTGAGGGGGTGTTCCTAGATCAACTCCTTGGATAATGAGCTGATGTCGACAAGGAGCGACCCGTCAAAGGAGGGCCTTAATGAATCCCACATCAGTGACACGGAACGGAGCTAGTGATTGTGATGAGATGAAAACAAACTGTGATGTATGATTCAGGGTGGCGGTCATGAAGTGGATGAAGGATAATGTATGGCAGTGGGTGGAACACGGTTGACTCTTTACAGAACCACATCTCTTGAACATATAACAACACTGATGTGATGGATTGGTAGCATTACCCCAATTGTGGATGGTGTGGCGAGGACCATGGTTATGAGACCGGTGAATGAAACAACCCAACCTGATGTGATACGGAGGACAAAGTGTCATGTTCAAGAGCGACTTGCTACCATTAATGCTGTGAGGTTCTCCCAATTTTTCCCCAGTCATTGCTGACCAGTACCTCTTTATTTTTGTCAAGCTTGAGGAGGATAACATATGCTTGTTCTATAACCTGCCCTTCGGGCAAGCCCATCGCTATGTTTTAACGAGCCTAGCGATAGGGAAACTAGTTCTCGTCTAAAGACAAGTTTGTCGCTATTTAATCATTTTAACGAGTCTAACGACAAAGAAAACTCGGTCCTTTTCATTTTTAGAGAGTCTGAAAAGGTACGAAAAGTTAACTCCAAAATTCCTTTTTCGTCTTCTAATCCCTTAAGTCCGAAAAAGTATAAAAGGGATGAATTTTCGATTTCTTTAACGAGCCGAACAAAACAAGCGCTCGATCTTTTTGTGTAATAATCCCTCAGGTCCAAAAAGATTAAAATCTAGAGGAGGGATAGCTCTTCTTGTCCTTTAACGAGCTGGAAGGCCAAAACTCGGCAAACTTTTCATATTTTACGAGTCAGTGAAAAGAGCTCAAAGAAGACTCGTCTTTTGAGGAACGAGTGATGAACAAGGATAGCAGCAGATTCGAGGTACAGGTTGGAATTCTTCAATCACGGCAGTGTCACATGGTTGACTCTTTACAGAACCACATCTCTTGAACATATAACGACACTGATGTGATGGATTGGTAGCATTACCCCAATTGTGGATGGTGTGGCGAGGACCATGGTTATGAGACCGGTGAATGAAACAACCCAACCCGATGTGATACGGAGGACAAAGTGTCATGTTCAAGAGCGACTTGCTACCATTAATGCTGTGAGGTTCTCCCAATTTTTCCCCAGTCATTGCTGACCAGTACCTCTTTATTTTTGTCAAGCTTGAGGAGGATAACATATGCTTGTTCTATAACCTGCCCTTCGGGCAAGCCCATCGCTATGTTTTAACGAGCCTAGCGATAGGGAAACTCGTTCTCGTCTAAAGACAAGTTTGTCGCTATTTAATCATTTTAACGAGTCTAACGACAAAGAAAACTCGGTCCTTTTCATTTTTAGAGAGTCTGAAAAGGTACGAAAAGTTAACTCCAAAATTCCTTTTTCGTCTTCTAATCCCTTAAGTCCGAAAAAGTATAAAACAATACAGAAGGGATGAATTTTCGATTTCTTTAACGAGCCGAACAAAACAAGCGCTCGATCTTTTTGTGTAATAATCCCTCAGGTCCAAAAAGATTAAAATCTAGAGGAGGGATAGCTCTTCTTGTCCTTTAACGAGCTGGAAGGCCAAAACTCGGCAAACTTTTCATATTTTACGAGTCAGTGAAAAGAGCTCAAAGAAGACTCGTCTTTTGAGGAACGAGTGATGAACAGGGAGGGATAGTAGCAGATTCCAGGTACAGGTTGGAATTCTTCAATCACGACAGTGTCACAAGGATGGCTAAGTGAAATCACTCTTCGCAGTTGTTCCTCAAAATGGGTAAACAAACATATGGAGGTGAACGATTGGCCAAATGAACGGATGGAGGTGATGGCATATAAACACGACCAAGGGCCTTTTAATATGGCTTTCAAAGTTTACATTTCTCGAGGTTGTTTACCGGTTCATTTTTTCTGGATGAGCTTGAACTGTAGGGAAAGATTGCTCACAACTTGTGTTTATTTTTTAACGAGCATGAACTCTGTACAAAACTGCTCGATTCTTGCGTTTATTTTTTAACGAGCATGAACATTGCTAAAACTGCTCGAATCTTGTGCATGCCCCTAGCATCATAATAATGCATGTCAAAGGAGGGTGCCCCCCAAGCTTCATTGCATTCAACTTGGTGGTTGGAATGAAGGTTTACCTTTGAATTTTGAAAAGGGGACTTGTTTCAATTTTTAATGAGGTTGACATAGTAAAAGAACTATCCTCGTGACTCTTTGTTTCATTTTTTAATGAGGTTGACATGAGATAAGAACCGTCCTCGGGGCCCACTGTATTTACAGTATTTCCATTAGGGCGACGATCCATGCTAACAAAATATTTAGGAATCTTCTGAATCCGTTGGATATAGAAGATTTCATATTGTAGGTTTCCACTGTGGCTACTTCCGCCAGATTACTCGCCGGCGGTAGGGCAAAAGTACCCATTAAGGCAGGGTCTTTTAGGAGGCCTACTCCGATATTTTGGAGTGATTGATTACTTTCATGGATCATTGTGCTGCTTCCCGTAACTTAAGAACTGTTGGGGAGAAATGTTTGTTGGTCGACGATTGTAATTTTTCCTTGAAAAGGAAATACAATCCTCCTGAAGTAGGTCGACACAACTGCAGCCATGGCATATATCCAAGGCCTTCCCAGTAGGATGTTGTAATCGAGGTTTCCGTCGATTACTTCAACATCAACTTCTACTGTTTTGCCCCCCAGTTCAACTTGCAAGTTACTTAAAATCCCGTATGGAGTGTATGATCATCCATCAAATGCTTTTAAGGTCGTCGACGATTTCGACAAGGGTGGTGAGCCTAAATTTTTCCAGCAACTCATCGACATAAGACATGTAGATGCCCCCTCATCAATAATTGTTCGATGAACAGTTTTGTTGAGGGCTTTCACTTGAATAAGGAAAGCTAGTTGAGCTGGTATCTGAGGGTCATATCCTTTATGATTAAAGGCCACAGGGTTGGAATCCATTGGGCCAATCCCACCTATGGTTGATAATAAAGCTTGCTCTTGGGAGGTGCAATTTTGCGCTACTTCAAGTGTCAACATAGCGGACGACGATCGGGCGAGGTCCTCTATTATATTATAATCCTGTGTTATTCTTTCATGAGGATTAAATGTCGATTGGTGTACTATTCCCTTTGGCGACTTTATCATTGGTTCAGGAATGATGGGTGGCACGACTTTGGTCAAAGTTGTTGTTGAACTACTAGGTTGTTTATTTGCCTTGTTGTTCAACTGCTTTGGATTCCTGTGATCTTTATTCCTTGTCAAAGCATTATTCTGCTGCTTTGAGGTGGACAACATAAGCACTTGGGATCGGGAAGCATTTTGATTAGCAACCAGGTTTTGGCTTGGATTAGGGAACGGATCAGTCAATACAGCTGGGGTTTTTGAACTCTTGAAGAGTTTCTTAACTTCAGGTATATGTGGACAATCTTTCGTCCAATGATCCTCATCGCATATATGACACCCTGTCGGGGGTCTCCCTTTCCTTTTCTTTTTCTTCTTGCCCCCTGTTGCTTCAGTTGTTTGCCCTTGTCGGTCGACATGGCATTTATTTCTGAGGCAAGAAGTCCCTCATTTGCATTTTGACTAGAAATTTTGCGTTTGCCAGTCACGCCATTACTAGCGTGAGAGTTAGTATTCGATTCAGGAGGGGGAGGAATTGAAAATTTAGGTCTAGGGGCGTCAGGTATTTTGTCGTAGAGCGTGCCTGACTGAGTATATACTAAGTCTAAATATTGAGCACGAGCAATGACTTGCTCCTCTGTTACGACTCCTCCCTTGGCTACATCTTCCGTTATAGCCGGAAGTAACGACTTTATAAACCATTCAGCTAACAGCTGATCGGGAACGTAAGTTTTCACCATCCTACGACGACGTCGCCACTCATGTATATGATCAGATATGTGAGTGGCCGTTGTCTGTTTGAAGTTGGTAAGGAGTTCTGTTCCTGTTTCATACCTTATCGGTAATTGAAAATGGGTTAAGAAAGTCATGGCTAAGGAGCTGAAATTGTCGAAAGAGGCTCTTGGCAATTCAATGTACCATTTAGCCGCTGGACCTGTCAATGTCCTCTGGAAGAGGCGAAGTCTTATCGAATCATCATTCAGGGTGTTTGATGAACACCATAGGTGGAATGTCATCACATGATTCGACGGATCTTCACCTGGATTTCCATTGAATTTAGGAATGTCCGATGGAAGTTTATGCGGAATCGCTGGCCACCAAGAGGCATAAGCAATTGGATCATTAGTCAGCCGGTTTAGATCTGGTAATTCTAGAGTTGCTATAAAGGGCAACTGTTGGTTCAGGTTAGGCGAAGCATATCCCGGATAAGATGGTATCGCCTGAGCAATGGGTCTTTGCAGACCAGCATAATGCTGACAAATTTGACAAGGTTGATGGGCATAACCATTATAGCATGGTTGCCCATTACTTACAAAGACTTGTTGCTCAGGTCCTTGATATGATTGTTGGAATGGCAGTTGTTGAGATTGAACCAGCTGTGGTTGTTGGACCATTTGCTGTTGACCAATACTGGATGATTGACCAAGATGAGGAGTCACAGTACTTGTTTGAGCCTGAGTCGCTCCAGATAAGGAGGCACTACCCTGAGGTTGTGATTGAGCCGCTGAGACAAGAGGTTGTTGTATTACAACAGGTAGCACTTGTACTTGCGACGCATTCGCCATAGCAGGTGTGGTGGTAATATTCGACACAGGGTGTACTGGTCGCACTGAATATGCAACTCCTGATTGTTGAGGCAGTATTGGTACCCAACTGCCGGATGTAATTCCAGTTTGACCTGATCCTTGTTGTAAACTCTCATATGGTTGTTCTCTAGGAGGGAACAATGAAAGAGCATACTGCCCTCCACATGGTGGAAATCCAGTACTTAAAGGGCAAATTGGCCCTTGAAGACACATTGGATCAATTTGTCGAGTTTCAACATAAGAAGTACCAGATGATAATCCGGATGAAGAAATAGGAACTAACCATATTGTCATCCCTGATGGGACTCCGGCTTGTTGTTGACAATTTGCCGGGACAGATGGTATACCAGCGAACATCGTTGGAGTAGCAGCAGGAGGTTCTGCTGCTACTGTGTCAGACGACACAGTCCTAGATGTCGACGGTTGTTCAGACATATCTAGTCTATCCAAAAGATTTCTTAGCGATTCTACAGGAACTTCCACTTGTGGTGGACTAACTTCGAAGATCAACGAGGGAAGGGTGATGATTATTCCGCTTAAAATAAATTTTATAACGACGCTTTAGACACAACTTGCTTTTTCAGTTTTAAAGAGTCGAGAAAAAGCTAAAGATGACTCTAGTCTCCTTCGATGTTTTAACGAGCCCGAAGTGACAAATGATCGGATGGACTTTTTCAGTTATAGAGTTTGAAAAAGGCCAAAAGAAACTGCTCTGGAGATCTAGGCAGAGGGTGTGCCAAACTTTTCGCAAAACCACGGAATACGTTTTACGGTACGTGTGGTCAATCTTCGTGAATGTTGTGTTCACTGCATTGCGATCAGTAGGGCGGTCGACACGGCTCCCTAAGGATAAAGGATATATGCCTATAGGGGTCTCCCAATATATACTCGACGGTACGTGGGAGCACAAGTCCGTATTAGTGCCACCGACTCTCAGGAGGAATCACCCACCTTCTTCGAGATCGACAGTCACTACGTTTAACGACGCCGGAACACGTCTCTAGCTTAGACCTCTATGTGTTTGCGTTATGTTTCAAAGCGTTGTTAGGTTCATTCAGTATATTTTAAGTTGATGTTTTTTAAAGTTTTCCTTTCAAGGTTCACCACGAGATGTATGTGACAAATTCCTAAATGCAACCTAAGATGAGAAGCAAGCTTTTTCAAATCTTTTTGACTGATGAAAATCTTAACTACTGAGGGAGAAGAGAGGCATATCTTTTCACACAGTTCATACAGCACAAACTAATGCACTTTCTCCTAAATCAACATGCAAACTTTTCAGATGCAAAATGCACAATGCAATTATTTCTTTTCTCTTTCTTAATGTTGATGTATTACAGAAAGAAAGCTGTTATATAACTTTGAGTTCAATTTCGAGTGAAAACAAGCAAGATTGTCCAAAATCAAAAGACACCTTAAGATTCACTTGTTTCATCACTGGAAATGCATGAAATCAAACCATAATGACGAAAGTAAAATGACTAATCAGCTATGGACAGCAAACAAGCTAACTCTTTAGACCAGCAAAATGACTAACACAGGTTCAGATCTAAGAGGCCAAAAGCAAGACTAGTTTACTCTTCGTTATGGGAAATTGTAAATGAGTAAGAAATACAAAGAACAAGTACAATTTCGTTATATAACAGAGGCAGAATGATGGCAAGTAATATTGGTTTCAAAACAGGCACAAGACTGACACCTAGCAGCAAAACTAAGTGAAAACAGGCAAGAGAAAGGAGGAAACCCCAAATGCACTAGGCAAATTTGGGCCAACGCAGGCTCTGCACAGCCAAACTGGCTCTCAGCGCAGGTAGCCCCTTCGGGACCTGCGTTGCAAAGCAGGTAGCCTGTGTGCTACCTGCTTTGGAAAACGAGAATTGCGTTTTCACAGTTTCCGGGTCATAATTTTCTCAAAAATGCACGGTTTTTGCTCAAATCAGAAACAATCAGTCAAGCACACTCAAAGGGATGATTAGGAAGGTAAAAAGCTATCACTAAGAGCTTACAAGGATCTTTGTAGATCAGCTCTTCAAATCATGAACTTGCTCAGAAATGAGCTAGAGTAGTTGTCCTCTACTTCGCTTTTGATATAGTCAAAAGCTTTTCGATTTGGTACTCTTTTGTTCAGGAAATGAATAGCAAAATACTACAAACACAATCAAACGGATACGATCCCCAGCGGAGTCGCCAGTTTGTTGTAGGGAAAAGTATCCGACTCGGATGACCCTATCCCACTCTAAGGGTGACAGTTCCTTAGCAACAACTGTAAAACAAACTACTTAAGGTTTACTTCTTTATGAAAGCAAAAGAGAATGGAGAAAGCACTAACCGTTGCCTTGCGCTTAATGTCGAATCCAAACTCTTCTCTTTGGCCGCTTGCTCCTAGCTCTTTGTTCTTCTGCTCGCCCAGCTACAATGAGATCCTGCAAAATAACAAAGAAGGAGACTACAAGAGGCATGCAATCATAACTGGTTCATGGATTAGTGTAAACCAAACATGCAATCATCACAATATATAATTGAAACAAGAGCACATAGAAGAACCTCAATAGCTTTTATTAATGAAGAAATAAAGGTTCTGAGAGTATTACAACCATTGAAGGCTCCAACCCAGCAACACCTCCCAGCAGAAAGAATCGCTCTTCTTCACCTCTCTCAAACAATCACCCAATAACTCGATAATGAAACCAACAACATATCATTACTTTGCACAAAATTCCAGCCTCCTGAGCTCATAGGAGAGAGCTCAATATATAGATGAATTGAGAAAGGATGAGTCAGCTTGCAACTGATGTGTAGCTGCCTTGTGTCCTCTCTCTCTTCAGTTAATCTTTAGTTGATCTTCAGTTCTTGAGTCCACTTGGAGAACTTTGCTTCCACTTGGAGAAACAGAGTCTCTGACTCATCACAAGGCGAAATACCTGATCCAAGTGTCATTTTTGGAAGATTCCAAAGCAATGACTCACTGTGCCACTTGTCCCTTCTCGCTCAGCGCAGGTGGCCTTTGTCCCACTTGCTTTGCAATGTAGGTACACCATGGAGCAACTGAGTTTCAGCGCAGAAACCTAGTGGAGCACCTGCTTTGATTTCAGGATTGCTTGTTTTTGAGTGTTTTCAGGTGGAGAACTGATCTGAGAGCTGTTGGTTTGCTGACCTTGTTCCTCTAGGGGTAGGAACATCATGTTTAGGGAAATTTGGATCCCTTGGATTATTGACAATTCATGCTTGTTGCTGTAAGGCACAAAATTGTCTATAACAATAAGTCAAACCCTTATCTTTAGCAATTTCCATGATTTGCTCTGGAGAAGGTTTTTCACCATATAATGTAATCATAATATCATCTTCATTCTCGAAATTATTTATACTAAAAGCTGATGTGGGATGCATAACATCTCGACTGTTTTCTTTAACTTCCATCCAGTCTCTCATAGACAAAGGAAACTCTTTACCCACTACATTTATTTGATTACCTTCCCGAAACATTCGATTATCCAAAATTCTTCTAACAATGGGGCAAGTAGTCCCCTCATGAAGAGCATCACAAGCCCGACAGTAAGGCGGAGCATCATCAACCAAATTAGTATGTTCAAGCGAATTAGGTGGTCTTTGCTCACTAGATTGACCCTTCTTCTACCAATTATTATTCCGATTATTATTATTATTTCTAGGTTGGAAATTTTGTGTTTGAGTTCTTTCCATTTGGACCAACCTATTTTGAAAAGTAGCTATTTCCTTAGCATGGTTAGAGGTTAATTTCTCTTGGTTAATCTCCATGCTTTCAATCTTTTGCAGCAATTTCTGAACAAGGTCATTATTCGGTTCTTCAACCTCTTTTCCTTTAGGTTCTTTCAATTTCGTTGAATGCCTATCAAAACCTGGGATTTCAGACTTCCCAGATGTTGCCTTATCTTTCTCAAGTTCTACTGCTAAAGCTTGACAATTTCTATAATCAGGAAGTTTAGCACGTCTTAGCTCGTAAGAGGGCTCAGGCTAAAGGCATCAATATAAAAGTCTCGAAGAGATTTGTCGGTAGGTTTATAATCTTGAGGTAATTCCTTAATAATATCATTAAATCTCTTGTTAAAGTCTTTTGCGGTCTCATTTTCTCTCTTTTTAATGATACTGATAGCTTTTACGAGATGCCTTACTTCTCTCTTCTCTCCATACTTTTCCTTGAAGGCATTAACAACCGATTGCAAAGAATCAAATGAATCTGGAAGCTTTTCCATAAACCAATATAAAGCATCGCTTTCCAAGGTAAGAACAAAAAGGGTCATTTTTACATCTTCATGATTAAAATCAGCAACACTTGCATACTTACCCAAGCATGAACTAAAATATTTTAGATGAGAATTAGCTCTAATTGCATTATTGCCCTGAAATATAGGCAACTTATCCATCCCATGCTTTGGAATATCATTGGGATAACCTTGAATGTTATCAAAGTTACAAGGGGCGAATATGTCCATGATGTCATGCTCGACCGAGCTAGTAAAAAGCAAACGGATGTCAGAGAGGGCTTCTTGTCCGAGATTAACAAGAAGGGTACGAAAAGAGAGTGTGTAATCATACTCTGAGAGCCCTTTCAGGATCAGGAGCAGGATTAACCAAACTGCTTGGATGTCTTCTAGTATACACTCTTGCAGAAGATATATGAAGTGGAGGCGCCACCTGGATAGAAAGTCTAACTCAGAATAACCTAAAAGCAAGGAGCGAAGGACAAGAAACGTATCTTGGCAAGAGACGAAAGGATGAGAGGAAAGAAATGAGATGAATGTTGAATAAACCAAGGACAGAAAAAACTCTATCCTCGACAACGACGCCAAAAAATGTTGTTGCGCAGAGTGTCTAGGCACTGCAACAATGCTCAGATCAGGGGTTGTCACCCTGATCCCCGATCCCTTCGTTTAAGCTGTATCCTACAGCAAGCTAAGGGGGGTAGACCCTATGGACAAACGTGATGAAGGAGAACTAGCTGGGAATCAACCAGCTTGGGAGACACAGTGAGGCAATTAGAAACTTGATCGCTCAACAAGATTTAAAATTTGATTAAATTTTAAATGATTAATACCAATGCCTTATGGAGTTAATGATCTCACTAAAATGAAAACCAAGTAATTGATTAGTTGTTGTTGCCTATGAAATAGAGATATAAAAAAACTCTTTAACAATCACTTAAAAATATTTGCAAAGTATCTAGCATGTAATGAGCATTAAATAATCCAAGTAATGATGATAGATTTTCTATAGATAAACAATGTTTTAGCAATTAAATTTCAAGAGATGAAAATGCTTTAAATAACCACAAAATTTAAATGCTAACCAATTTCAATCTAGAATTTAAATGATTATACTTAATGACCGAAATCTAGGAAATTTACCACTTTCCAATAGTTAATATTCAGATAGAAATTTGAGCACATTTAATTATAGAGAAATAGCAAACAGTAATACCACGAAGGTCCACCTTTCAAATTTTTAGCCTTAGCAAGAAAGACACCAAGGAGAAATTTTAAATTTGCCACTTAACTTTTCCTTAGGTAAATTTCTTGATATTTTAAGTGAGACTAAAAAATTTAAATTGAAATATATATATATATATATATATATATATATATATATATATATATATATATATATATATATATATATATATATATAGATATATATATATATATATATATATATATATATATATATATATATATATATATATATATATATATATATATATTATTGATTTTGAATCAAAATAAAACAAAAGAAAAAATAAAATAAAAAAACATGAAACAAATTAACCAAAATTGAACTATTCATAGATTTAGGCCTAATTGAATATATAAAAAAAAGAAATAACCTAAGCTAACATCATACGTATTATGATAATGAGATCAAATAACATACGATGAACTGGAACTAACCCTAACCCAAGCATAAAAAAAAAATTGAAGTGTTTTTTCTGCGTGTGCATACAGGTCGACGTAAGGAGAATAGTGACGGTGGAGGAGGGTTCGATGGCTTTGAATTTAATTGTGCTGGTAGGCGGCCAGGTATGGATCGGAAAAGGATACGCAGAGGAGCAAAAGGGAGCTCTGGGTTCATTGTTAATGGAGATGTCGCAGAGGAAATGGGAGCGGATCAATGGTGAGCTGCGTGGATGAGGAAAGGAGGCTGTGCAGGTCAGGAGTTGCGAATTTTGTTGCAGGTTGGAGCTGTGATGAGGGGGTCGATGTCTCAATGGTTTGTGACAGTGAACGAATGGAGCGAGCAGGTGGCTGATGGAAAAACGTGAGAGATAAGAGAGATGCATGGATCGACAGAAAAGAATGGAAGACTGCGTGCCACTATGTGAGGAGTTTAGGAGAGGCATGGGTAGTGGCAGATGGACACAGTGGAAGAGGGTTACGATTTTTTTGGCAGCGTGGGGAGGAAGCCACGTAGGAGAGAGGGTGGAAAGTTGTATGGCAGGGCTACGTAAGGAAGGGTGGACTTGCAGTGTGAAATTGATAGAGTTGCATGAGGAATGAATGGGCAAGTGCGGATAGGGTTTTAAACAGTTTGCCTTAAAAAAAACATTTCGAAATTTTCTTGTAAAAATGAAACCCCAGGAAACAGTAGACAGATGACCCCGAAAAAACCCTCAAAATTCTCTAAAAACCCTAATAAAAATTTTAGATTCTTTTTCTTCAGATTCGCCTGATGAAAACCCCACAAAAATTTTCCAGATCTAAAATAAATACCCCTGCAAGAGTTGTTTTCTAAAGCCAGATCTTACCCTCTAGGGCCTAGATCTGGCTTCAAACAAGAACTCCCCTTTAGATCTGTAACCTGTTATGGCAAAAACAAAACGCCAAGAAATAATATATACAATGATGAACCTAAAAACCCCAAAAACCAGCTAAATAATTACAGTAATCACAAGTTAAAGGCTCTAGGCAGCCAAATCTATCATTATGCCACATATATATTTTTTAAAATTTTAAATTTAAAGTGAGGTGCTTCAGAGAAAACCCTTCATGCATCAACAATGGAAGTTCTAATGACAAGCCTGGGATTCAATCACGCTGGGCCCTTCAGAAAATGCTATTCGGGAGTTGGCTGGTCCAACTGAAAACTTCCCTGAACGCCCGATGCTCTCAAAATCAAGGATTCCCTGCATAGCTCAATTCAACCATTAATGTAGAGCGAGAAAACGGTAATAAATTTTAGATCTAATAAAAATACCTGCCATTATATCCAGAAATTAAATTACCATTCAAACCCTAGTGATCAAGCAAGATACCTGTGCTTAAATCACTCTTTAGAAAGCTATTATCAATGGCTGAAAAGGAAATCTATGCATGAAAATAACACAACTTACAACATTCCCATGAAGAGTAACACCAACAGAAATTAAGCCCAAAGTCTTTCTTTATTGCACATGAAAAACGATTACAAGAGAGCTTTCACTTAGCACACGACTCAAAGATCGAATGATCTCAACTGACAACTGACCTCCTATTTAAAGACAAATCTTCCATTGGCTAGTTTGAGTGATCCTTGTCAAAGCGATCTCGACCATTGATGAGGATCAAAATTTCTTTTAATCTCATTTGTCGAAATTTTAAATATTGAGGAAATTTCGAAATTATCAATTAAATTCATTTTAATTAATTCAAAAATTAAATATTTGAATTAATTTCCTCAAAATTTTGACTTTGACTTAACCTTAGAGACCTAGGGCATAAAATTTAGCAAAATAATCAATTAACCTTAGTCCCCGGACCTTTTAAAATTTAATTTTTAAGGGGCCCACGAATTTTGCCTTTGGAAAATTTAAATTTACCTCAGACCTAGGACTTATGAGGGAATAAATTATTTTTCTAACGCTTAAGACATTTTACATCATGGTTTTTACATTTTTACATCTCAAGGGGGAAAACCCATTTGAACAAGACCCTCACAGACTACCCAGTTCTGCGACACAAATATAATCTATTAGATCAAGCAATTTGTAATAAAATAACCTAACCAAATAGTTAGGATTATTCCCAAATCACTTTTACATAGACTCGATCTAGCACACTAGGACTCCCCTAACATTCTGGTGACAAAATCCATTCTGGAATTGGGGTAAGGCTGAAGGAAAACTCTGCCAATCATGGATCGGTGAGACAAAAAACCTTCCGGAATGTAGATCGGCATCAAATAATTCAGTTTACCTAGGCAATTACATACACGACACGGATCTGCTGAGATTATTTACAATTTACACATGCAGACTGGGTTTACAATATAATATGATCAGGCTGATGATGATAGATGAATGGCACGGACATGTTGATCAAGCGCTATCCCTCTTGCAAAATAAAAAAGGGGGTGCACTGCCATTGGTTGTTGACACGTAGTGGTCAACACCACCTTTTGCATTTTATCATTTTATTTCATTTTAGCTTTCTTTTTCTTTTATATTTATTTTAGTTGCATCAACCTCCAGGGAAAACTTTTCCAACTTAGACTCAAGGATAGGGATGCGAAGGTACCAATGCCTAATGACCAATGGTCATAGTCTCAAGAATGGATATGGAATAGAGGGAATAACAAAGAGTGGTGAATATCATGGTCAAACTACTTTAGTTAGAGCATCCCTAATATTTTCCTTCCTATAACCCTAAGACCTCAGAGGAGGTCCCACTGGACTGGAGTCAAAGACTAATGTCCCAAGTGAAATGAGGGAACAAGCATACAGTCAATCTCATTCAATCAACCATATCATCCCTTAATTCATATTTGTATACCCTAAAACATCAATTAAAAGAACATGATTACAAAATGGTTAAATTACCTACCGATGGATCACCCACCTTCCTTCAAGAAGTAATGCCTAATTGGAGAAATAAATCTGACTGGAGCAATATGTGGAGGGACTATGACACAATTTTATGTGTTTATCAATATACATTAGGGGAGATTTGAGGTGTAAAATGGGCCTCCTAAGGAAAATAGTAAATTAATAGTTAAAATAATAAAATAAGAGTTATTATTTTTAAATAAAAGAAAAAAAACAAATTGCTCTTTTTATTGTATTTTTGGTTTATCTCCTCATAATTTTACTCCAATTTCAAGTGTAGACACCTGTTGGATGCAAAATTGAATTCCACATCCAATGAGTACCCACCCTGCATATTTTTGAGTAGATCCACATGGAAAAAAAATGAAAAAAAATGAAAAAATGTGTTGAATATGTTTTTTTCATGTATTTTCAAATTGTCAACACATTTTTTTTCTTGTATTTTCAATTTTGTTCCATGTTGGTCTACTCAAAAGTGTGCAGGGTGGTTACTCTTTGGATTTGGAATCTAATTTTGCATCCAACGAGTGTCTACATTTGAAATTTGAGTAAATATTTAAGGAGATAAGCTAAAAAGCACAATTAAAAAAAGTAGTTTTCTTCTTTTCCCTCCAAAATATTTACCCCTGGGAATGACATCATCTTCTTGAATCCTATTGGTTAAAGTTCATTTTGTTAGTACATTTTTTGTTTTGACGCCCATTTTTTACCTCATAGTTTTTCTAGTTGCCGTTAGCTAGCTAGGAAAAAAATTTCTTCTATAGGTTATGCATGTTTTGGTGAGTAACAAGTCCCATCTACATCTATCAACCTTAATGAATGCATCATTAGACTCAAGTTCTTTATGTTCCCCACCTTCTTCAATATTAGGTTGTGTTTACTAAATCTTCCTTTTCCAAAACGCTAGGAAATGTGTCATGCAATTAAATTTCTTGGAAAGGAAGGAACTTTGTTAAACATGTGTTTTCATTTGGATGAGGGTGGGTGGTTTCATGAATGATTCTAACATCAAGGCTCTTCTTGTATCCTTGTTCTTTAATTATTTGTTCATTCTTGATGGGAAAACTATAAGATTCATTAATTTCTTCATCTTTTTTATTTGCATGGTAAAAAATATCCTGGTTTGTATCTACCATAACTTTTTCATCCTCAATAAGATGGGACTTGTTACCAATCCAATTAGCAGGGTTGCTAGGGTCTTGACGAACTTTCTAGATGGCAACACAAATTTTATTGACCTAGTGTCACCTCAGCCCAAAACCCTACTCTTTAGACCCAACAACGTACTAAATAGTTAGGAGAGGAGTCCTAGTTGAAACCCCAATCAACTCAAAGCAAGACCAATGCCTTAGATGGGGTCAAAGTGAGGTGGAAGTGTTAATTTCTGAGACTGTCTAGCTCTTTCTGGCTACAACTGTGCAACAAAAAACTAAACAACAGGTTAAATGACATCAAATACTAGAATATACATTGTGTGACCAGTTGATTCTGGTGTTCTGAAACTATCCTAACCAAATATATTATTCTTTTTCTTGTTGGACTATTGGTTTAGGACTTATGCATCAAAACAACTTGCTGTCCTGTTATATCAGACTATAAAGTCTGCATAAAATCACAACGACAACAACTTGTTGAGCCCAAATCAGCCACTATATGAGTTACACACCACTCCTAGATGCTTTTTCTAGGGATGGGACAGTTTAAGGATTAAACATGAGGCTTGTGAGGCCTCTCATTAGATTGTAACAACAAATAAAGTCAATTTACAACAATGGAAATTTCCTTTTCGGTTGATTGGGAGTATATTCCTCTAGGCCAAGTGCCTAAATAATTTCCAAATTTAATATGTGATTTATTTATGGCTGGAAGCTTAAATATTTGACTCTAAAAAATGTAAAATCAGCAAGCATAAGAGTCTTGAAATAAGACTTCATAAAGGTACTCACCTGTTTGGGAATGTGAAGCCTTTGATTTTTGTTACATGTTTCAGAAGCTACATCCAATAAACAAGTTGAGATTTGCAAGATTTCAACTAGATACAAGTGTAAAATATTTCTAGTAAAACCATGTAACTCTCCTTAGATTAGATCTAACAATAAACTCGAGTTCTCCAAGGTTTTAATTTGCTAATAAGATAAAATCAGTTAAAAACCAGCAAGTAATTAAGTCCTAATCTAATGCTAAAAAGTAAAAAAAATATTTTGTAAATAAGAGTGGTTGCGGGTTATACATTATACCAAGATTACCTCAGCTTGCTAGGCTGTGAAACTTATATTTTTGTAAGTCGATTTTGTATATGATCAAGGGAGTGAATTTGGTCTCTTGAAAGAGAATTCGCTCCCACTATTGATATAGCACCCTCTTTAACTTTCAAACTAAACTTGGAGCGACCCCTTGTTGTGGCATTCTTCGGTCATCAAGTTAAGTGAACGATGAATATGAACTTTCCCCAAATTAAATCTCCCCTTTGGAATGGCTCAATTGTTCAAAGCAATCCGAGTGAATGATGAATATGAACTTTCCCCAAATTAAATCTCCCCTTTGGAATGGCTCAATTGTTCAAAGAAATCCAACTATAGAACAAGTGAACAAAGTAGGGGGCGCCCCTAGTTTTCCCTCTCCACCTAACTTGTAGCCCCTTGGTGGCTCAACCAATTAACTTTGTGCAATTTTACTTATTAAAATTGAATACTAGATTGTATCCATGTGATACATTTAATCAAGAAAAGAAATGAAGGAAAAGCCATTGCACACAATGAACAAAAAAGATGAACAAGGGTTGGGAAAGTGAAGCTCTTTATCATTTGTTGGCACCAATCTCATATGACAACAACAACTATTACAAGAGGGAGGATAGCATTTTATAGAACATTTTTAATGGCTAGATACTAACTAGATAATGGCTAGTTGGACTCCTCAAATAATTATTTTTACTAGTCATCCACAAGTTCGAGACATAGTAAATTTTCATAAATATTTCGTTACAATTTTTCATTTTCCCTTTAATGGGTCATCTTGGCTTCAATTTCCTAATTTAGTCCAAAAATCCCTTCGCTCATGGACCGATACGGTCAAACAAGGAAAATAGTACACCTTTGTTGCTCAACATTCCACTTACTTGCCTTTGAAGAAATTCAAATTGGTCCTTTGAGATGTATGATTTCACTGGGAGGTTCAACTTTGTCATCTGAAGCAATAATATGTCTTTTAATGACTACTTTCTTGGTCTATTAGTCAACTTCTTGGTCCATGAAGTCTCCAATGGCTAGTTAAACCACCCAACGGCTAGTTGACTTCTCCAACATCTAGATTGACTTTTTCCCTTTACTTGTTTGACTTGGTCACCTATTCATTGGATCTTCAATGCCCTGGACAATTTGGTATTTCTAGCACTTGGGTTTGGCTAAAATTGCCATGATATAAACTAGGTCTCTCTCAAAATATTCAAATATTTCCTAGCTTTTCCATGTCATCATCTGCTCTCCCATGCCATCTTCCACCTCTGCTAGTTCCATAATGCCTTAAAGAATCTTGTGAATTGACACTTGGGTATTGTTCCTCTCATTTTGGTGATCATTTTTGATGCAATGCATTGCATCATTCTTCCCAATGCTACCCTTTTTATTCCACCTGGAATCCTGTTGACCAGGTTTGACCAAGTTATAACTAGCCACAACCACCTTTGATTGGAAAAGTTTGACATGGAATGGATTCCTCTCATCAAACTAAACAATCTGAGACCAAGTTGACTTTTTTACCTTGGAAACCACTTCGCATTGGAAACCATGAACTACTTTGGGAACTATGAAATTTGTGAATATGAGACTCTCATGCATGAGAGTTGTCAGAGAGATATTACACCAAATCCAAGGTCATTTACAAACTCTATAGACTCTAATTATGTGGTAAGAAATAGGTGCATCTTGATGCAGGCTAGAATGTCCCATACAATGGTGATCACCTCTACAAAATAAAGCTCTCATAAAACAATGAGTCCTCAAGTAGACTCACCTAAGGCCCTCCAATTCTATACAGGACAAGAGAAACCCAAAATGATCTATAGGGGACCAACCATGCTCTGAATAGATGACAAATTAAAGACAACAAGAACAAGACTCAAGTTGGTATACCTAATACAAAGCCTCCCATGGTTGTTACAGTGCTTTGACCTGTGACCTTGGGCTTACAAAGGTTGTGATATATACTTCAAAAGTTTTTGTATGTACCCCTATTGACATGAGGCGTGACAAGACTCTTTACCATTATTTTCTTCTTGAAATGACACATTTAATTCCACCGTCTCAAGATCTTCTTTGTTAATGAATTCTTTAAGACTTCAAATAGGAAACCCACATGTCATCGCTTGCTGGCTCATAGTATGAAGGAGAAGGATGAACCTCTTCATGGAAATCTTCTTCTTCTTCTTCTTCACTGACGTCTCGACTTGAAGGTAAATGACCAAGGCCTTCATTAGAGAAATTTTGAGGTCTAAAATGGGTCTCCTAAGTAATACTATAAAATAATAGTGGAAATAATAAAATAAGATTAGTTTACCTCATTAATCTCTGGAGGGAAAAATAAAAAACTATTTTTTCAACTTGTATTTTCAACTTATCTCCCTATGATTTTACTCGAATTTCAAGCGAGAACACTCATTGGATGCGGAATTTAATTTTCCATCCATGGAGTACCCATGTTACATACTTTCGATGGACCCTACTACATGAAAAATGTGAAATACATGAAAAAAATGTGATTTTTCATGTATTTCACATTTTTCATGCAGTAGGGTTCATCTAAATTATGCAACATGGGTACTCCACGGATGAAAAATTAAATTCGGCATCCAACGAGTGCTCCCGCTCGAAATTTGAGTAAAATCATAGGGATATAAGTTGAAAATATAGTTTTTTATTTTTTTACTACTCCAAAAATGGTGAATCATCCCACATGGTTGACATCATCATATTGAATCCTATTGGTTCTTATAAATTTGATTTATGTTGTACCCTTTTGTTTTGAGGTCCATTTTTAACCTCAAACTTTCTCTAATGCTTTTTGAAGTTTTCGTGAAATATATAGCCTTTCTATTTCTCAGAAAAGGGGAAGCCAACTTCCTAAATCATAATCCCATCTTGCACCAAATGCTTCCAGGAATTCTATAAAATATGTAAACATGCCTTTTCCAAGGCTTTCGTACCAAATCATCGTAGATCCTTCCAAATTCATCATGAAATCCTCATGGAGGAAGTCATTTTTCTTACAATATTTGATAAATGTGGAAAGATGATTTTCTATCGATTCCCAACATCCATGAAAATTGGGTCTATCATGTGACCCAACTTTATCATGGGGAAAACCCCTCATACCTAGAAAATTAACTGGATCATAACATTTTTGCTAACCATTGAGGTAGATCCATCTTTTGTTAGTTATAAAATTTGGTAGTAAGGCTAGTATGAAAAAATAACATTTATGTTTTAAGAAACATCACCCCAGTAGGTGTACCGGTACCTAAATGTGTTGAAATACTAAAATGCCCTTGAAATGTTGTCGATTGCACTATAAGATGTTTCACAATTTTGAAATGTCGTGTGGTATAGACAGTGGTGTTTTGGGGCTATTTCCATGGCATTTTGACGCGTTCAATGACTTGTGTGGGCTTGCTCAAGTGTCCAAGAAGGGAATGGGGACCTTTTATGGCCCAAAAACATTAAATTTACCATTTTCATTAAAACTAATTCACTCCTAAGCTAATTTCATTTAAAAAAATTAAATTAGAGTTCTCTAGAAAATAATAAAATTAGAATTCTCTAGAAACCCTAAAAGTCTCTTCCTTTCTATAAAAAAACACTTCATTCACTCATTTCTCACACATTCTTCAGCAAGAGGAGCTTCCTACAGCAATAGCAAGCATTCCAATTGTGTTTTGGAGCATCGGGAGCAAATTTTGGTGCATTTATAGCAAGAAGAAGGGCATGGGCAGTAGTTTTTGGGTGAATGGATTTATTTTCTGCTTTTGCAGCATTCATAGCTTCTCAAAGTGGTGTTTCGAGTGCCCCTAGAGCTTCTCAAGCAATCAGGAAGAAAGAATGATATCCTCTTTGGAAGTATGTTACCAAAGTCAAGAAAATGAGTGTTGGTGGTACTTGGGAATGGAGGTGTAATTTATGTAAAATTGATAGGACCTTCAAGGGCTGTTACACAAGAGTGAAGGCTCACTTTTTGCATGAAGATATAAAGGGTATTTAAGTTTGTGCACATACTAAAAATCCATAAGTGAGGGCTACATTTAAGAGAGAGCAAGATGATGCTCAAATATTAAAGGATCAAAGAAGCAAAATCGGTATGGGTGACGCTAGCATCCTCAATTGCTGAAATTTTAGTTGCTGTTATTGAACAAGTAGGGCTAAAACATGTGGTGCAAGTTATCACATATAATGCACCTATTTTCAAAGCTATAGGATTAATTGTTGAGAGTAGGTACAATCATATACTTTTGATCTTGCTGACATGACTTGTAAACTACTAATAACCAGCCACTGACCGATAAAAAAATATGCAAATGGATTTATAGCATTTATTACACAAATCATAGAAATATAAATATATTGACTTAATAAGTGTTTTTACAATTGTTTATACCTTTAGTCAAGTGTGGGTTGCCTAGTCAGTGGAATGGGTAGCTAGTATAAAGCCTACTGAGATTCAATTCTTGCTAGTAACATGTGTGTTTGTGCTTGCCCTTGTGGATGCACACCAGTGCACACAATAGTTCGGGTTAGGTGGAGGTCTTGGATGACTTTAAATTCCATCTGCTTCGCTGAAAATTGAGCAAATTGAATTGTGCTAATGGATCCTTGTAATGCTAAATCTGGGCACATTAGCCTAATTGTTATAAGGGGAGGGGGATATTTTACTTGAAAGAATTATAGATTGTCTTTCAATGATCACTCTGTTAATATTCAGTTGATCATGGTCAATTCCTTACTATTGTTCCAGATTTTATGAAATCAATATAAACTAAGATATAATTCCAATGTCTAAACATAATCTGAAAATAAGCTTATTTTGAATCAACCGGAAAAAATTTCTCCTCTTCACATCTGTTACTTTGATTTTCTTGTCTGAACCAAGCTTGAGCATGCTTCTAATTGGACGCTGAATGCTGATACTGTATCTGGTTAAGCATCATTCTTTTTCTTGTACAATAAGATACAGGTTATGTTTCGGGAATGGAAGCTAATATAATAGTGTGTATTGCAGGAATGTCCTACCGCTTAATGTTTTCTATATATCACTTTTAAACATTTTCTTTTTGAACTTTCAGTATTTCATTTTCTTTCAGTGAATATGGAAAGCATTACATGAACTGAGTGTGGTATTTCTACAGCAAGGAAAGATAGCCTTCTTATCTAGAGCATAGGTGGATGGAAGTTTGAATTTTGAAAATTATCATAATCTAGTTTATAATATACGGTCCTTAGGTTGACTACTTTTATAAAGTCTTATTCTTGCATGCCTACTTACGTGAACATATTATTGTGATAGGGACTTGAGCTTTAATAATTTTACAGGAGGAATTCCAGATTCACTCCAAAATTTGAGCACTCTGACAATTTTGTAAGTGTATTACTGGACCAAATAATATTTATTCCAATCAAAAACATTCTCACAATTATGTGAACTGCAATGTTTTCCTCTGAAAATTCTATCAAACCTAATATATGGCAGGTCACAAGTTAAATCGCCTGTGACATATCTTAGATTGCAATAATTGCAGGTTGCTTGGAGATAACAGTTTATCAGGGAAACTTCCTTCCCAAAAGACTGCATCCCTTGCATACCTGTAAAGTTCTTTCTTCCCGTTTCTCTCTCTCAGAGACCTTAACAAAGAAACAAAAAATAAATACATATGCATACATTCATTTGTTTGCTTATTTCCGTTTCTCTTTCTCATAGACCTTAACAAAGAAACAAAAAATAAATACATATGCATACATTCATTTGTTTGCTTATTTCTTAGATTGTTGGATAGAATATGAATGCCCATCCACATAGATATGCAGGATTTTGGATTGATGCATATGCATATTAGATGCTCCTACCATAAGAGACTAATTTAATATGTACAAGGAGGATTGCCAAAATATATGTATGGCGTTTATGTTTGATGGGAGAAAAGTCAATTTGGCAACCAATGGTTCGATCAGCTTATCATATTTGTACTTATTTTATTTGTCACTGTAACTTATCCAGTAATATAGTCTTCCCATAAAGCATGCTTAATCTTACTATCTAAGTACTTTTTATTATCTCCAACAATCCTTTTTATGTTCATGATGAGATCCTGTAATATCCCAAATTTTGTAAGCACGGGAGTCACTAAGGAATTTTGACCAATTTTAGTAATATTAATTAAAAAGGGGCAAAAATTTTAGGAGAAAGGTGGCTAGTATTATTTTGTTGGAGAATAGCGGCAAATTATTATTTTATTAAAATGGCAGCAAAAGTAACTTAGTGGAAAATGGCCCCCACCAATAAAATAATACTAAAAATGAGTCTAGAAGCATGAGAAAAAATTATAAAAGGAGGATGGACTCATTTTGTGGATTATCTTTTGAATATTTCATTTCACCTTTGATCTTCTCTTAGGGCTGTTTAGCAGAACAAGAAAAGTGTTGTTTAGCACAGGAATTTTGAGCGGATGTTCCACCCTCATTTCGGAGAACTTCGAGTTTCTCCCTAGTGAGGAAGTTTGGGAGTCCAATTCAGGGCTTCCCTTGAGCTTATTGTAGGAGATTAGATCAGTTATGCGCATTTTCTGGGTGCAAGAGGAGTTCATGGTACATATTTTGGAGCAATAGTTGTGGTTTAGAGATTCTGGGATTTGGAGAGAGTTTTTCCCTTGGTTGTAGCAGGAGTTTGTTGGAATTTTGAAGGGCGGAGATTGAGGAAATCTCCAGGGCTGAATTTCTCTCACTTATACAACATTTAGAGCTCATCGTCTGAAGCTTGTACAGGAGAGAGTGTGATGTCCCCACTTTGCAAGTTTTGCTAAAAAATACATTTTTGCACAATTTTCACATTTTGACATGTTTGACTTAGGAAAACGTGGGTTAGTAGGACCCCACTTAACATTTTGATAAAAGAAGGCTCCAAAAATAAGAAAAGAAGGAAAATTAAAGGGTTAGTGGAATGTAGGGGCCACTCCAAGAAGGAATTCACACCCCTTAGGAGAACTTGTACTTGTGGGAAGGAAGAGAGAAGGGAGTTCGATTTGTGGAGCCCACATGGAGAGAGGAGTGGAAGCAAGGATAAATAGAGGTGGAAGACCTCATTTTGGGATTTTTTCCAAACTCTGAATCAAACCCTTGTTTGCTTGAGCCGCTGAGCCAAGTCAACATCGTGGTGTTCAGCACAAGAGATTTCCGGGCGAGAATCTCACCTCCATTTTCGGTGGATTTTGAGTGCCACCCTAGCGGAGTCGATTGCTACATCTCAGGGCCGTTCCAAGGATATTTACAAGTGAATTTGGCCATCATTTGGAGTAGATTGGGCGCAGAAGAAGGTGCATGCATTCTTGGGAGAAATAGCTACAAGGCATATTGGTTTCTGGGATTTTGGAGGAGTGATTGCCTTGATACATGCCAGATTTTTTGGGTGATTTGCAGGTCTGAAGCAAAGGGAGTTTGGAGAGGGTTTTCTGTTGCTTTTTTGTAGTACGCAGAGGGTCACTGGCTGGGCCTGCACATGGTGTAGCGCTGTGGGATTTGAGGAGAGATACTTGCTAGGATTTGAAGGTATTGCCAGAGGAATTTGCAGAGGGGCTTTAGAGAGATTTTCAGAGGGGATTTGGGGTTTGAAAGCAAAATTCTTCCTTCAGTTGTGCATACACTAGGTAGAGAAAGGAGTGTGCATTTTTGGGGCTTTCCGAACAAGCTGGAAGTAAGCCAATTACTTGTTGGGTTTTTGTGGGTTTGAGGTGTATTGGCTTTGGCTAATTTCAATGGATTTTCTGAGCAGTTTGGAGGGCTAAATCAACAATTCATTCCCAGCAGTTGCAATAGTTGTTTATGGTTGGGCACAGTCCTTGCAGCAAAGCCATTTTCAGCACATGGGTGCCTCCATCTTCACTTAGGTTTTTACCTTGCTTGCTGTAGCAAGCCCATGTTCATCTATCTCCATATATTTGTACTCCTTCTTGTTCTATTAATAAAATGGCTTAGCATGGCACAATTTTTGGTGTTTTACATTCATTTATTCATGGGTTAAAATTTTGTGTTGCATGCTGGTATTTTCTTTTGTTATCACTGTTATTTCTTGTTATGGATATTATTACCACTCAAACTAGCAAGGGACCTAAAGGGGATCCCTAAAGGGCAAATGCTAGACCAAGGGCAACAAATGGAGACTTAGCCCACTATCACCTTAGGTAAGGTGCCCTTCTATTTATGGACTTTCATTGATGGGAGGAGACCCGTGTTGGAAAAAGTAACTATGTTCGGTCTTCAATAATGTACTTGAGTCATCATGTAATGTACTTGTCAAAATAATAAAGAAAAAAACTTTTATTATTATTATTGTGACTTATTAAAGCATGGGTTTCATGCTTGGGTCACCATTTTTTAGGTCAAAGTCCCGATTGAGGACTTCTAGGATTTATTCTGAGTCTATAGAATTATTGTACATTGAAATAGACCCTTCTTGGGCTTTTGAATCATGTAAAAAGGTTAAGTATTGAGTCAAATATGAATTATGTAACCTCCACACCATGTCAGCCTAACAGAAGATCAATTCGGCCTAAGTACCCATTTGACCCCACAAAATCCTATAAAAGGAAGCACATCAAATTCATTTGTAGCATCACTTCTCATTCTCTCTCTACTGGGCAAAAGTGCGAAAATCTGTTTGTTGGGCAGAAGTGCAAAGTAGGAAGTTGGGAAAGTCTGTTACCGGGAAGCTGAAGTGTATGCGAGTTTGGGGGAGTCTAAGGAGTCAAGGAAAATCGAAATTTTGGTGGTGGTCTCTCTTTGTTTCGTGCTCTGGATTGGGAGATCGAAGTATTCCAAGTTGGATTGTTGTCGGAAGCTGTTAGCTACTGCAAGTGGTTGCATAGTCAAAGTTGTTGGAAAGAGGTCAATCTTCTGGAGGCTGACTTGGTGTGGAGGGAAGGTCTTGTATTGGTCTAGGGTGAAGAGTCTCAAAGAATACTATTGAAAGGAAGAATTACTTTGACTGGGTCTTCCCCTTGAGGGGGGTTTTGCCCTAGCATGTGCCTACATCTTGTGTTCATTGTTTTATGTGCTGCTGCTTTTGGTAATTGCTTGATGAACTAAATAAAGAAGATATAAAGAATCGTAATAATAAGAAACATCACAAGTAATTATCAAGATCGAGAAAATATTTATTGCCTTTCTAATTTTCCAACATGGTATCAGAGATTTGGTGAAGAAGGAAGAAAAAGGAAGATCCATTCATAGGAACTATCTCAGGGAAGGATTCTATCATATTCAAGGAAGATGTCTAACTTTATCAAGGGTGAGAAAAAGCTTGAAGGAGACTCTAACTTCAGATCCTAGAAGAAGAGGATTGACCTAATCTTTGAAAAGAGCAAGGTACTAGATTTGGTAAAAGGAAATGTAAAGAAGCCTACAGAAGAATCCAGTGATGCCGACAAAGCAAAGTTCAAGGATTTAGAATTGGTGGCTATGACTCTGATGATGGAAGGGATAAAAGACAATCTTGTCCCATTCATAGCTAACATCGATCATGCTGAGGAGATGTATGAAACCTTGTCAAACTATTCACTATTAAGAACATTGGTCAAGTAGCAAGTTTAAAGAATGAGATGAGGAATACAAAGAGGACAAAAGAAGATATTGTGGCAAACTTCTTTGTGAAGATAGCTAGACTTAGGGATGATCTCTTGGCCATCGATGAGATTGTTTCAAAGAAAGAATTGGTGATCACTACTATATTAAGATTGCCATCCTCTTGGGGTGCATTTTCTTCAGGTCTCAATAGTTGCAAGGTAGCCCCCACCTTTGAAGAATTATGGACTGCATGTAGTCAAGAAGAATTAAGGATCTCAATGGTTGCCAATCCTGAAGAAGTATCAAATGCTTATGTTTCTCATGATAAAGGAAAGAGATCGAAGGGATGAAGGAAGAAAGTTGACATGTCTAAGATAGAATGCTATGAATGTCATAAGAAAGGTCACTACAAGAGTGATTGCCCCGAGAATCCAAGGTATAAGAAGAGAGGAAGAGATCAAGCCAACTTTGCCGAAGAAGGAGACTCAAAGAAAGTCAAGCTTGAAGAATTCGACATTAGGGACTTACACTATTAAGTCATTTGCTTTACATAACTTGTTTTATATGTTTTAGAATTTATAGGTTTTTAACATATTTTCGGAAAATACATTTTTGTATTGCTTTAAGTTTGTAGGTTTCCCTCAAGCTTTTGAGGGAGCTCCCAACAACTCTTAAAGATAACTATCTCATGTATTTTTAGTTTTGGGTTAATGTACTCATTTAATTTTTATTATATTAAATACTAATCACCTTTCTCCCTCTGTTGTCTTGATCAAAAAAACATTCGGAAGAAGGAGGATCTCTTAAGACAAGTTTAGTCAATATTGAAAGATATGCTTTGAATACATTGATTGAAAGGATTATTCATTATGATTAGCTATATTGAATCTTAGTGATTCTTGTTTGGGTGATTCATCTCTTGATAAATCTACCCACCCCACTCATATTCTTGATTGACTGTGTAGAACCCTAGATAGGTTCTGGAAAACCCTAACCGAAGGGTATGCTAATGTGAATGTCTAAAATCCTAAGCTGCTTAGGGATGTTGTGAAATGTTAGTTGAAGTTTTTATTGATGATGTCATGTTTGGGATTTTGGTGATCGGGAAATCCTAAACTTGTTAGGATTGAATAACAAGGTCTAAAATCCCGAACCTTTGAAGTTTTGGTAATGTTGGGTTTGCTATATTTCTACATTGGAACCCTAACTCATTGGGGTTTGGTGGAATGTGTGAGCAAGGCCCTTATATTGTCTTTAAAATGTTTTTCATGGTATGTGTGTGTTTGTTTGATCAAATCCTAAGTGTAATCAAAATGATTGCGTGTCTAACTCTTATTTGATATTGTTGTGAAGTTGGGTTTGACTAACACATGATATATATTTGCATGATGATGAAATCTAGGGATATGTAGATATGTCCTTTGGTTGAATTCCCAGATTGGTCTAAGTCAAGATGTATTAATGATGTTGGACATATGATATTCTTATGAATTCCTAGATATGTGTTGACTTAGTTATTGATGGTCATAAGTCTTAGGACCTAATGGAAGTCCTTGTTCTAGAATTTAATGGAAGTCCTTGTCTGAGATTCTAGGATGATGATATATGGAAATATAGGGTGTTGTAGCTAAACCCTAGTGAAGTTAATATGTGTGATATAACAATCTGAAATCTATTAAGTGATTGTTGAATATGAAAATCTAGGGTTTTACAGTTAAATCCTAGTAGTGGCATTGTCTAGTGTGAAATGTAACAATCTAAGATCTATGCATTTAATGATTGTTGAGATTGTGGAATTCTAGGGTTTTGGAATTAAATCTTAGTCAAAGTAAAATCTCTGGAATATAATGATTTGAGATTTGTATAAAGATTGGTGAATTTGTGAATTCTAGGGTTTTGGAGTTAAACCTTAGTTGAAGTAGAAATCTCTGATGAATGTTACCTATATGATAATTTGAGATTTGTGAAGAGATTGTTGAAATTTGAATTTTTGGTTGAGTTTGATGATTGCTCGGAAATATAGGGTATGTGAACTAACCCTAGTGGTAGTTGGTTATGTGAACTAACCCTAGTGGTAGTTGGTCATGATAGTGACTAATTGACGGTTCATTGAAAATCTAGGGGTTTGGAACTAACCCTAGTGGAAGATGGTCAGGTTAATGACTAAGTTGTGATTGACTTTGATTGATTCTTTTGTATGAAATCTAGGATTTGTAGGAATCCCTAGTGAGAAGTCTAACATATATGTTTTGAAAGGTTGTTTGATACTTTGAAGATCTATATGTGTGTAAATGGTTTCTAGGGTTTTCTATATGTTGTAGTAAGGTATGTCATACCTTTTTAATACATATTAAAACTTTAGATGGAATGAATGTTGTTACGAAATTGTCTAGGGTGTATAACAAAGTCCCTAGCAAGATGTTGAAGAGTATATGTCTCTTGTTTTTAATTGAGTTGGGGTATCTGTTATGAATAAATTTGAAATGATTCTGTGATTTTGATATGGCTAACATCATGCTTCTATAGTTTTGGTTTTAATTTCTATTAAAGTTGTGCAAGTACACAATCTTCAACTTGGTGAAGATGCTTGATGTGACAAGCAAGTTGTGTTGGTAGACAATCTTCAACTTGGTGAAGATTTGATGAGCATGATGGGGATGATTATAACTCTGATGAAATGGTTGGAAGCCACAAAATATTCTCCGATGTCGAAAAGAAGAAGCTGGTCTCTCATAGGAAGCATGAATAGAAGAGATCTCCATAAGATTAAGAGGGAGTCTAGATAAAGAGGTGCTTCCTAGTTGAGAGGGAGGGCATAGCTTGGTATCAATTGAAGAATGAATTTCGGAGGATATGTTGCTGCATGTAAAGTAGGAAATATGATTGAGGAATCGTCTATCAAAGATTCGATTGATAGTCCCACTATGGAAAGTTGAGAAGCAACATCTGTTGTCTGTAAGACCCCGGAGTTTTGTATTTGATTATGTACATGTGAAAGTATATTATTGATTGGGGTTGTGTTTGTACAAGTGAATCTCTTGAAGGATTTGATAGAATGTTGGTTACCAATCAGTTTGATTGCGAGAGATTGGTCATTCTTGATCTGCTGGATCAAGGGGTGTTGAGGCTTTGCGAGTGAAGCATTGCCTGGGGAGACATCTGGCTGACACTTTGTGTTGATGTCTGAGTCCTTGAAGTTGGAAAGTTGGTGTTGATTATTGAGCTCTGTTTTGGATACACACTTGGATTTTTGGGTTGGTGGTTAGAAAGTAAGCTTGATGGTACCTAAAGGGGCTGAAATCTTGAGTCCACCTTGGTCCCACCTAGATAGATTTCCCTGGTCAAGAATCTAGTCCATGGCATTATGGTGCCTAAAGTTCTTCACGGTTCATATAGTTTGAGATCTTCCATTGTATATGTACATTATGAATACCTCCCTAGTTAAGAGGGAGCATTGGAAAACGTAAATATGTTCAGTCTTCAGTAATGTACTTGAGTCATCATGTAATGTACTTTTCAAAAGAATAAAGAAAAGAATTATTTTATTATTATTGTGACTTATTAAAGCACGGGTTTCATGCTTGGGTCACCATATTTTAGGTCAAAGTCCCCATTGAGGACTTCTATAATTTATTCTGAGTCTATAGAATTATTTTTACATTTAAAGAGACCCTTCTTGGGCTTTTGAATCATATAAAAAGGTTAAGTATTGAGTCAAATATGAATTATGTAACCTCCACACCATGTCGGCCTAAGAGAAGATCAAGTCGGCCTAAGGACCCATTTGACCCCATAAGAAGCCTATAAAATGAAGCACATCAAATTCATTTGTAGCATCACTTCTCATTCTCTCTCTACTGGGCAGATGTGCGAAAACCTGTTTGCTGGGCAGAAGTGTGAAGTAGGAAGTTGGGAAAGTTTGTTGCCGAGAAGCCGAAGTGAATGTGAGTTTAAGGGAGTCTAAGGAGTCAAGAAAAATCAAAATTTTGGTGGTGGTCTCTCTCTGTTTTTTGCTCTGGATTGGGAGATTGAAGTCTTTAGTTGGACTGCTGCCAGAAGTTGTTAGCTTGCTGCAAGTTGCGGCATAGTCAAAGTTGTTGGGAAGAGGTCAATCTTCTGGAGGCTGACTTGGTGTGGAGGGAAGGTCTTGTCTTGGTCTAGGGTGAAGAGTCTCAAAGAATACTATTGAAAGGAAGAATTACTTTGACTGGGTTTTCCCCTCGAGGGGGGTTTTGCCCTGGCATGTGCCTACATCTTGTGTTCATTGTTTTATGTGTTGCTGCTTTTGGTAATTGCTTGATGAACTAAAGAAAGAAGATATAAAGAATCATAATAATAAGAAACATCACAAGTAATTATCAAGATCGAGAAAATATTTACTGCCTTTCTAATTTTTCAACAACCCGGTATATTATGGAGTCACCAATGAATGATAAATCAATAAGTGGATATGGAGTGACCCAAATGATTCCTTTCCAAAAGAGGTTGAAGGATAGAGCTTGCTTGCTTTCTAAGCAAGGTACAATGACTTCTAGGAGAGGAATGAGAGGATTTGAGGGTCAAGTTTAGGGGATATGATTCATGAAAGAATTTCCCAATCCCTAAAATCCTTATTGAAATTGGTATCCCGGATGGTTGTTGAAGAATTGTCTTTTCAAAGGAATGGGACCACATGGGACCAAGTGGACCAAGTCTAGGGTAGGAGGAAATATTATGGCAACTAATGATGTTCTTATCCTAGACAAGGTGGGGGAATGGATAAAAGAAATAATTTTCACTTAAAGGTGTTGAATTGATCCTATGAGGTACTAGCCTTGGGGATGATAGGGCAAAGTTTGATCTCAAAGCTAGGGCTTGGATTTTCTCACAACTCCACCGTCGGAATGGCCTCAAATTTGGAGGAGATCTACAGGTATCCTTGGCTGATTACCCATATAGAATCATCACCATGGTTATAGCAGTGATTGATGCGCCAGATATGTGGGGAATGCTTTTGTCCAGAATTTTTGCAGCCAATTTGGGTGGATCTATTCAGATGGATCTATATTATGCCACTATTCCAACAACAGTAGGTGGTATGGTTATATTATACAGAGAAGTAGAAAGAAGGTACCACGTAGAAGTTCTAAAGAAATTAGAGAATGGTGAAGAGGTTGTTCCACAGGGTCATCCACTGTATTTTGAGTCAGAGTTTGTCCAACCAGTGTGTTCTCTTCGTTCCACCAACCATCCGCTCCAAGCAAAAGGAGAAGCAAGTTTCAGTTTGAAAAAGATATGCAACACAGTGACGAGTAGTTGTGCCAACCAAAGAGGTGTAGAAATTCTACTCTCTATACATCTTGTAGAGAAACTGTAGATTAAATTGATTATGCAATGTACTAAAGAAAAATACTTAATCTACTTCTACAATCAAACTTGCGGAAGCTTAATCAATTTTGAGCAAGATCAAATAGAACACATATAACAGAGAAGAAGATTGAATCACGCATGAAACATAGAAGAATACTCTGGGGAAAGCCTCAACTAAAAACCACGCTATCTGTATTATCATACAAGTGGAATTATCTCAGGATTACACAAAGCTTTAGCTCACAAGCTATCCAGCTCTCAGTACAATCCCTCACTACTGCTCATAGATAGAATAGACAACACATATGCCTTCCTTTAGTCCTCCAAGCCTCCTATTTCCTTGCGCAGTTTATCTTGGGTCCTCCAGCTACAACCTGTGTAATTCTCACCTCACACACAACACTGACCTCTGAAATAACTGCGCAATCCTGAAGGAGTTAATTCCTTCTGCATGGATGAGTTTCCTTTATAGGAAAATTCCTCCAACTGATAGTACAATTTCCCTGTCTTTAATCTCAGCTGGGTATTTCTATGAACTGACACGCATTGGCTATTTATGAGAGAATATTCAGTTATCTGGAGAACACTAGTTACATGCATGCATGCATTAACTGACTGAACTAACAATTAGTTCCTCCAACTGTTTGGAACTAATTTAACTGGACTTAACTTAGTTAACTAAGCTAACTAATTACAACTCAAATACAATTCATCCTTATCTCCTTAATTAAGGGATAACTTCCTCAATCAAAGGGGTAACTGTTGCATTTCTTTACAAAGACTTCATGTTTGAATTTCGCCAACTAATTAACTCAAGATGAATTAATTAATTATTTTTCAAATAGCTAGTGAGACTAAGTTCGAATTTTAATTCTCAATTTTGATTGAAGGACAAATCAAAATTGGAATATATCCCGAAATGCTATTTATAGCAATGCTATTTTTAGCATTTCTATTTTTTGCTATTTCCAACAGAGTTGGAGTATATCCTGAAATGATATTTATAGCAATGCTATTTTTAGCATTTCTTGTTGCTATTTTCAACACTCTCTCTCAACAAGAGAGGCATTCAGCTCGAACCCGATCCTGAACCTTTGGAATGCTCTGCATGCAACACTTCTCTCAAGTTTTATTGCTCCAGCAACTCCAGAAACAAAAAATATCCAACCTGAATCAGTATGATACATCTGTCATCAAAGTCTCTGACTGCTATTGCCTCTATCGACTGAAAACTCTGCACCTCTGTGCTCTTCAGTATCTGACTGCTCTAGCCTCTGTCACTTTGATATCTGACTGCATCAATCCCACTGATTCCTCCTGCTGCATCCGTGCTGCTGCTGGTCCTATCTCCCAGCACTGCATCCGCATTGCACCTCCTCTCATCATGTTGCATCATGCTGCCCAATGCTGCACTGCAACTCAGTTACTGAGAAGTAAGTAACTGACCTCCTTTTTGGAATAGAAACACCCTCTGATGCTGAAGCTCCCTCTGCCGCTCCATCCACATTTGTCTCTACCCACTCATCTAGTCCTGCTACTCCTCGTCGAGGCTCCCCTATCAAGGTCTAATCAAAGAGGTTGGGTATCTCAAGGATCCTGCGCCTATTTCAGCCTTCTTGGGACTATCACTTCACATCGCGCCACCTCACACCTGGAGGTATGGTTGCATGTGATCCCTCTGCTAACTTGGCTTGAAATTATCCCCTACTGGAGGTCTCTGCATGAGTGGATGCCTCCACTAGGTCTCCTTTCAGCATCTCAGTTGTGGTTGCTCCACAACCTCCTGAAGTTGCTTCACCAATTGTGGTTCCTCCAAAATTGTCTAAGACTTCTTCTGGCATTGCATGTTGAGAGGTAATGTACTCTCCCTCTCAACCACTAAGTCTCTAACAGTTTCCTTGCTCCTCAAGGCTTTGCATGCATCTTGAACCTCAAGAGCATATAGGTTCTGTACCCGTGAACTGATCTGATTCACCTGTTTCGTGGTGATGTGTCTAAGGAAAACCTTTCCCTTACTAAAGACAACATTGTAGCCTTTGTCCTCCAACATGGCAATCAATACCAAGTTCTTCTTCAGTCCAGGTACATACTTCACATATGTGAAGGTAATGAGAGCTCCATGCTCCCTCTGAAAAACAACCGTGCCCACTCTTGAAACACTATACCGTTCATCATTACCCATCTCGATGCGCATCTAGATGTCTTTCTCCTCCAAGCTACTGAACAAACTCTTATCACCGGTCATGTGGAATGAGGCTCCACTGTCAAGAAACCAACCACAACCCATCATCAATGAAACCATGCATGCGATGAGGGTAAAATCCATTTCGAACTGAGAGGCTAATGCCTCACCTTCCGATCCTTTCGAGGATCCCTTCTTGGACTTCTTCGATGGGAAATTAGTTGCATAATGTCCCATCTTGTGAATTCGGTTTGCACCTGCAACCCCAAACTTCAAACTTTGAATTCTTCTTAGTAAATTGTTCACAACTATGATAACCTTTGCTCCGATACCATGTAGAACTTTTTCTACAAAACCTCTCTCTGATACCATGTAGAAATTTCTCTATGGATCAGCTAGCTCTGATACCATGTGGAAATTCTACTTTCTACACATCTTGTAGAGAAACTGTAGATTAAACTGATTATGCAATGTAATAAAGAAAAATACTTAATCTACTTCTACAATCAAACTTGCGGAAGCTTAATCAATTTTGAGCAAGATCAAATAGAACACATATAACAGAGAAGAAGATTCAATCACACATGAAACACAGAAGAATACTCTAGAGAAAGCCTCAGCTAAAAACCCCGCTATATGTATTATCATACAAGTGGAAATATCTCAGGATTACACAAAGCTTTAGCTCACAAGCTATCCAACTCTTAGTACAATCCCTCACTATTGCTCATAGACAGAATAGACAACACATATGCCTTCCTTCAGTCCTCCAAGCCTCCTATTTCCTTGTGTAGTTTCTCTTAGGTCCTCCAGCTGCACCCTGTGTAATTCCCACCCCACACACAACACTGACCTCTGAAATAATTGCGCAATCCTGAAGGAGTTAATTCCTTCTGCATGGATGAGTTTCCTTTATAGGAAAATTCCTCCAACTAATAATACAATGTCCCTGTCTTTAATCTCAACTGGGTCTTTCTCTGAACTGACATGCATTGGTTATTTATGAGAGAATATTCAGTTATCCAGAGAACACTAGTTGCATGCATGCATGCATTAACTGACTAAACTCACAATTAGTTCCTCCAACTGTTTGGAACTAATTTAATTGGACTTAACTTAGTTAAATGAGCTAACTAATTACAACTCAAATACAACTCATCCCTATCTCCTTAATTAAGGGATAACTTCCTCAATCAAAGGGATAATTGTTGCATGTCTTCACAAAGACTTCATGTTTGAATTTATCCAACTAATTAACTCAAGATGAATTAATTAATTACTTTTCAAATAGCTAGTGAGACTAAATTCGAATTTTAATTCTCAATTTTGATTCAAGGACAAATCAAAATTGGAATATATCCCGAAATGCTATTAATAGCAATGCTATTTTTAGAATTTATATTTTTTGCTATTTCCAACAGAGTTGCAGTATATCCTGGAAAGCTATTTTTAGCATTTCTTGTTGCTATTTTCAACAAGAGGGTCAAATTTCAGCAAGAGACGTTTAAGAACCAACCTATTGGTCTACCATTCAGTCAACAGATGCCCAAGATTGATCCACATTGATGACATCTGATGCCATGGGGCATTGTTTGTATAATATCTCTAACCCTAATCCTTTTTATTTCATGTCGTTAGCTAGTTTTATTTCACGCATTTATGTTATGTCTTTTATATTTTAGTTTATTCGAGTAGACTTTTCTATTCCAGCGAGATTTATTCTGTATACATGATGATTTCGATTTTGAATGGATATCTATTTGATGGACTTCTATTTTCTTGGATGCGTGATTCTTGGTTTCTCACGTTACTTCGTGGAATCAACGTGTCCCCATATGGAGCTAGATGTTGCAATAATTCTGTAAAAGTTACGAGGAGGTAGATGTACCATATTTTTCTTTAAAGGATCGAGATCATCAGCTATTAGCACTATGTTATTGTAAACCCATTCTGGAAATGTTTAATGTAAATGATGTTAGTATGACCATGAATGTATGTAACAACCTAGGTAAGCCTATTATTTTGGTGATAATTTCATCCTAGGAGGTTTTTCATCTCACTGACTCATTTGTGTTTCTAAACACAGATAGTCGGCAGAGTTTTACCCTCCAACTTCACCCCAAAGCTAGGGTGGAATTTGTCGTCAAAGTCTTAGGTGAGTCTTGGTGTTCTAGTCAAGTCTTATGTAAAAGTGATTTGAGAATAATTTAAGCTAATTGGCTAAATTATTTTATTACAAATCACTTGGTCTACTAGATCATATTTTGTCGCAGAATTGGGTATGAAATTTGAGGATCTAAGTCGAAGGGGTATTCCTCCTTTGAGGGTTGAATTTGTAAAAAAACTTATGTAAAAAATACTTTAGTGCATGGTCTCTCATACTTAGACACCATGGCTAAAATATTTGAGGGTGGAAAAAATATTTAATCCTCTCAAGTGTCAATTAATTAAATTTTCTGACAAAAATAAATTAAAATCCTAAGCAAAAAATTTAATTAATTAGAATAAAAAATAAAAGTCTAGAGAAATTAAATTTTCCAAATGGAAAAATTCATGCGTATCAAAAGAATTAATTTTTAGAGGTTCCCCACCTAGGGAATATTGGAAATTTCAAGAAAAATTGGAATCTTGGACCTTGGTGGTTAATTCAAAGTCAATTTTTTTAGGAAATTAGCTCAAAATAATTAATTTTGAGCTAATAAAAAAAAGATTTAATGAGAAATTCTAAAATTCCTCAAAATAAATATTTTCAACGGCTAAGATTAAAAGGTCATCAAGGATTTATCAACAACCAAGATTATTTTGACGAGGATCAAAACAACTAGCTGTTATTTTTCCACTTGGAGGATTTATCTATAAATTAGAGTCATTTGTGTCAAAATCCATCTAATGTCTGGCTAAGGAATTGCTGCAGAAGCATTGATGTAACACTATTGTCCTGCTGGGAACATTTATTTGAATCATAATAAAGACCTTTCGGGTGCAGTTCAAGCTGTTTAGTGTTCGTTGATTCGTGGTATGTGTTGGGTACGGGCTTTCCTATATTGTGTTGATTAATGTTAAAATTTGCTTTTCATTAGATGGGGATAAAATAATTCTATTGATAGATTTTGGGTTTATCTTAAATGATTTGATTCACCATATGTCTAACAAATTTTCTTGAGAAATATATAGTGTTTGAAGGTTCCCTAGTCCTTCGTCTTTAAGTTCACAAATTGTGGGCATGAACTGACTTTGTTTGAACTCAAAATATTTATGTGGTTGATCTAACTTCACTAAGGCTATAGTGTTCATTAATTTTCCAAAGTATTATTAGCCATTTATCAAAGAAAAACTCCATAAAAATTTATTTCTCAAAATTTATTTTAAAACCCTTGTATATTTGTAAATTTTGTAAACAATATGTAAATTAATTTTTCTAATTGGGGTTTTGGGATTTTGTATATATTTAGGGTTTTGGGTATTTGTAAATCTATTTGTGCAGGTGAGATCAAGTTGAGAAATCTGGAATAGAGCTAGATCTAGGCCCTTGAGGGTAAAATCTAATCCCAATTTTTTTTTTCGCAGGGCTAGCCATTGAAGAAATTGAATAAATTTTCAGATTTGAAGGAGATAATTTTTTTTGAAGTTGGGGCTTCATTTTTTAGCCTTCTCAGGCTCGAATCCAACCTCTCCAAGGCCACTGTCAGCCTCTAAGGCCCCTATGTCATCCTTCCATCTCCCTGCATCATCTTCTTAGCCTTTTTTAGGGCTGCTCGTGAGGCCTAGTGGCCTCGACCTCCTCTTTTTCCCCCAACGTCAATGGTTTAGGGTCTTTTTAGTCCTGGCCGTGGGCCTAGGAGGCCTCAGCCTGCCCTTAGACCCCTAGATGGCTACCCTTAGGGCTAGCTGTTGCCATTTCAAGCGCTCTCCTAGCCCTCTCCTCCCCACCCTCCTTGTTCACACCTAATCCTTGTGATTGGGTAAATATTTGTAAATAAATAAATGAGAAATGTGAACAATGATTGGGAGATGAACTAAAAAATCTCTCCCTCATGTATATAACAGACCTACCTGATTGAATGAAAATAAAAAAATCAGTTTTTGCTTTGTGGAGTTATTGCCTGGCCTGACATGGTATCAGAGCCAACTCCAAAAATAGTTGTAACTCCCTTCTGCCTACTGCTCCCTGTCCTATGTCCCTGTGGAGTCTGTCTACTGTGCAGTCTGCCCACTGTTCTCTAAATTCAGAAGTCATTGAGTATAGCAGCGTTTGTGATGAACGCTGGGGCGGTGAGCGTGGAACTGTTTGAATAATGTTGTGACTGTTTCTTTTTTCCATGTAAAATACCTTGAATAATGCTGCGACTGTTTCCTTTTTCATGTAAAATACGTTGGTTAAGAACGACCTCCCTCCACGCTGGTAGAATAGCGCTCCAGGCGGCATAATTTCTGCAATTATACATTGTATATTTTATAGCGCTGTTGCAAATTGTCAGAACGAATTGTTGTATATTTTACATACGCTGTTTGATTATGAGGGTCTGTAACCTTTGATGTGTTTAGAACTCCATTTAACACTGCACCAAGAGGTTTTAAACACTGATTTTCATGCTTGTTGAAATGGTCGTTTCTTTGATCCAGAGTTGAAGTTAGTTTTTTAATTTCTGTGTACAAATGGCAGCAGCGGCGATGGTGGTGTCATCGCAGGAGGAGAATGTCTACATGGCGAAGCTGGCCTAATCTTTTCACCTGCAGATAGATGCTGCTACTTGTGGAATCCGTCCACATTCAGAAGTGGAATAACGCTGCTGATCTTAACACCGAAAAGCTTGACGATTGGCTCCAGAAAGGTGTATGCGTTGGCTCAGAAACACTGTCACGCTGTTTTGAACACTCTATATGCTGGCTCCATTCCTTTAAATAGTTGAATGCTGGCATGTTCTAATATTTTTTCAAATAGTTGAAAGCAATACCGATACATTTGAATGCTGACATTTGAACGTTGAAACGGCAGTTAATAATAGCTTGTATGAAGCTGTAATGTTCTGTGACTTGCAGTTATCAATGAAAAAAAAAATTAAGACAAAATAATACAGTGGGAAAGTATGCAACTGTCATAATTTATGATTGAAAAAAAAAAGGGTCCTCTCTCATTTTCACATTCAAGGATGGCGATTTAGATTTGTAAAGGGAAGAAGTGGTCAGTAGTAGCTGAAAGATATTTATTGTTTTAAGTATAACCGCATGAATATGGACAAAGGGATGACTTCATATATTTCTAAGAGGGTTTGTAACTTGTGATATTGAGAGTCCAAATTCATCTGGACTACATTCTTCAGCCTTTTAGTAGACGCAGTGCTTCATGCTGTTGAGGGTATTTTATACTGCCATATTCTATACTTTAAAGTTGTGCAAATGAATGTGAATTGACATTTGAGTTTGCTGTCCAGTCACATCAGAACTGTATTTTTCCTTCCCATTAAGAGAAAAATTTTGCAGCAGAAATAAATTTTTTGTTACAGTATGCATTCAACAGGAAGAGGAAGGTATTTTAGAGGTAGGGGGGCAGACATTCTCAAGGAGAAAAGACAAATTTGCACTGCATACGCTACAAAAGAAATGGATTACATGGCAAAACTGAGCAGAAAAGAAACCAACAGAAAGGTAAAACTGATGATACAGACAAAGGTAAAGCACCTGAATCCACTCACTATGTTGTGGCACAATGTAACATTGGAGTAAATGAAGATTTATTTAAGGCTTCACTTGCTTCCTGCAAAAATGATTGGTTGCTTGATTCAGGAGCAACCTGCCACATGACTCATAGAAAATATTTTTTTGAAGATTTCACTGACAATGTTGATGGAGCAGTATACTTTGCAGATCAATAAAAAATCAAGCCATCAGGGCTTGGCACAATCAGGCTTAAACTGCCTAGTCTTCCAGACTTTCTTCTGGATCATGTTCTATATCTCCCACAGCTCAAGAGAAACTTGCTGTCCTTGGTTCACATCCACCATCAAGGTCACTCCATTCATATGTTTGATGGCAAGCTTGGCGTAAGAAAAGCATCTGACCACTGACTTGTCATGAGGGGAATAGAAGAAGAAAGGCTTCTCAAACTGCAAGGAACCTCTGCTCATGCACAACATTTCTCATGCAATTCTCATCATGAAGAAGGTACACTTCCATCAAGTTTATTATGGCATGCTAGATTTGGACATTTGAACTATGACAGTCTCCGCTTGTTGAAGAAAAATGGTGTTGCTGGTTTGCCTACAATTCCTAGGAAACTTAAGCAATGTGATGCTTGCATTCTAGGAAAGCATAGCAAACAGTCTTTTCATGATTCACATTCAAGAGCACATAGGAAACTTGAAATCTTTCATTCAGATTTATGTGGTCCAATGCCTGTTCCTTCTGCAAATGGAAATAAATATATCATGACATTTATTGATGACTACACCAGAATGTGCTGGGTTTATTTATTGAAGAACAAATCTGATGCTTTTCAAACATTGAAGAATTTTCATAAATGGATTGAAAATGATGCACAATCTCATATTGGGTCTATTCACACTGATAATGGAAAAGAATACACATCAAATGAATTTGAAAACTATCTTTTCCAACATGGGATCAAACATGAAACAACTGTGCCTTATAATCCCCAACAGAATGGTGTCGCTGAAAGAATGAATAGGACAATCTTAAATATGGTACGATCCATGCTCTTCTTCAAAGATGTAAAGATAATGTTTTGGGCTGATGCTGTTCTATGTGCTGCATATATAAAGAATAGATGTCCATCTAATGCTATAAGAAATAAGACTCCATATGAAATGTGGTATGGACATGTTCCTTCGGTAAAGCATCTCAGGGTCTTTGGTTCCACCTGTTATGCCTTGATACCAAAGGTACATAGAAACAAACTTGGTGCTAGAAGTCGTAAGTGTATCTTCCTGGGGTACTCAAACACCTCCAAAGCATACTGCCTCTATGATGAAGTAAATAAGAAGTTTGTTGTATCTAGAGATGTAATTTTTCTTGAATCATCCAAAACTGACAATGTTGTTGAGCGGCAACTTGATCGCTTGGATAGATTCATAAAAGCAAAATCATTTTGAGAATTTGATAATCAGATTCCACATCTTGAAGGGGGGATTCCTATACTAGATCAACATGTGGAATCTTCTTCTAAATAACACTCTCCCCCACATGAAACTCCAACAACGGATGATGCTTTAAGTGATGTAATTGGTAGAATTGGGAAACTCAATCTTGATTCAGTCCCAACTCAATCAACTGAGCAGCCTGGACCATCTCAGAAAGGTCCCCCAAACTGGCTGACAAAGACACTTGAAAATGTTCATCCTGATGAAGTTGGAAAGACAAGAACCAGAAAGTCAAACGGGCAAAATGGAGGTGATGTAGATGACTCTAATTCACCTGTTGATATGGATGCCTCTTATGATTGTGAATTGAACTTGTCTTCAGATTTTGAACCAACTTCCTTCAAAGAAGCCACTTCTCATGATGAATGGAAAGAAGCGATGCAAAAGGAGTATGATGCCCTCATAAAGAATAGCACGTGGAAGCTAGTTGATCCTCCATTACGAACCAAACCAATTGGCTGCAAGTGGGTCTACAAGAACAAGTATAAAGCTGATGGCTCACTTTACAAGCACAAAGCTAGGCTTGTGGAAAAAGGTTTTGCACAGAAGGAAGGGGTTGATTATGAGGATACTTTTTCCCCCACAACGAAATGGGCTACCATCCAGACGCTCTTTGCATTAGCAGCTCAGAACGGTTGGAAAGTTCATCAAATGGATGTAAAAACTGCTTTCTTGAATAGAGATCTAAAAGAGAATGTTTTTATGTCCCAGCCTGAAGGATTTGTTGTGAAAGGACATGAACATAAAGTATGCAAACTTGTGAAGTCCTTGTATGGCCTCAAACAAGCACCGCGAGCCTGGTATGAAAAACTGACTAAGCATCTTCTGAAACTCAATTTCAAACATTTTGATCTTGATGATGCAACTTTATTTGTCAAGAAAGTTGGCAAAACAGTTGTATATCTTGTGGTATATGTAGATGATTTTTAATGACAGGGAACAATGAAAGCTACGTTGCATCCATAAAGAAGGAATTGGGGAAAAGTTTTGAAATGACTGATTTGGGCTATGTTCATTACTATCTTGGCATTGAAGTAACCCAACATCCAAAGTCCATATTTCTTTCTCAAAAGAAATACATTGGAGATTTGTTGAATAGGTTTGGCATGACAGAGTGCAATCCTCGTAGTACTCCAATGGAACAAAATTTAAAGCTCACATCTATTGAAGGAAAGGAATTTGAGGACGCAACAAAGTATAGACAACTTGTAGGAAGTCTCAACTACCTAACTGCTACCAAACCAGACATTTCATTTGCTGTTGGGATCCTCTCCAGGTTTATGCAAAAGCCTTGTGAGGGACATTGGTTTGCTGCAAAAAGAGTTCTAAAGTACTTGAAGGGAACTCAAGACTTTGGAATCAAGTACACACAGGTGGATGACTTCAGCTTGATCGGATACTCTGATTCAAACATCGATGGAGATAAAGAAACTGGGGTATCTACTTCAGGATATGCTATGAGTCTTAGATCAAGAGCTGTCTCCTAGAGATCACGCAAACAATCAGTTACAACAGATTCCACAACAGAAGCAGAATACGTGGTAGCAGCTGAAGCAGCAAAAGAAATTGTGTGGCTCAGGAAAATTTTTGAAGATTTGCAGGTAAAACAAGTACAATCAACTCCACTCATGATTGACAACACCTATGCAATAAATTTGGCCAAGAACCCAAAGTTCCATGATCGAACAAAGCACATCAATACTAAATATCATTTGATTCAACATCATGTTGAGGCCAAATCAATCCATCTCTGTCATTGTTCCAAAAATGAGCAAATTGCAGACATCTTCACCAAAGCGCTTGGAAGAGAAAAGCTTGAATGATTCAGAACGATGCTTGGACTCACCAACATCCCTTCAGATTAGGGGGGGAATGTTGACACCTAATCCTTGTGATTGGGTAAATATCTGTAAATAAATAAATGAGAAATTTGAACAATCATCGAGAGATGAACTGAACAGTCTCTCCCTCATGTATATAACAAACCTACCTGATTGAATGAAAATAAAAAAATCAGTTTTTGCTTTGTGGAGTTATTGCCTAGCCTGACACTCCTCTTTTCGGCCCTACGTTAGGGCTTTTAGGCCTTTACAAGCCTAGCCATGGGCCCTAGGCCACTCGGTTGCTCTCCTAGACCCTAAACAGCTGCCCTTTTGGCTAGCTGTGGGATTTTTAGCCCTTTAAACCCTATCCGCAACCCTTTTATGACCTCTTCTTCGCCTTCGCTCTCCTTTTATGACCTCTTCTTCGCCTTTTTTCATCCCTTCCCTAACTTCTATCCCTAGCAGTTGTCCCCTTTGTGCATTTTCCCTTGCCTCTTGCCCTCATCTAGCCCTCGTTTGACCCTTGTCCATTTCTGAAATTTTTAGGACTGAATACTTTAGTGGGTTTTGCAAAAATTAGGCTCAGAATTTTTGATTTCCAGGTGGCAACTTCATTGCAAAATTTTGACAATTGTGGGAAAAGTGATCTTCAAGGCCTTGGGCCTAGGGTTTGCTCCCTAAACCCTAAATTTATCTTTGTTTTTTTACGGTTGTAAATTCATCTTCATAATAGTGATATAAGTGCCATAATAACATATCTAATTGGTCAAAATACTCTAAAATAGCATACTAAATTTTTCCCAAAATATTTGGCCACTTGGGTATTGCATATCTAGCCTAGATCTAAATTTTAGCTTGTTGGAATTTCTCTACATCATTGAATAATCAGATCTAATATTTTCCGATTATCACACCTAAGAGGGCCACAAATTTCAGTTTTGGAAATTTTTTCCAAGTTTTGGGCTTAATTCAACACTTGTTATAACATCAATAGCTCACTAATTTTCTGATCTTCTTACTATTGCAATAAGTTATTTTAGATCTAATACATTACTAAATATTGCATCTTAAAGTGGGATATACTCATAATTTACATTAAGCAACGTATTGGGCATTTAATTGAGCATCTCTGGTTATAATAGGCTTGTTGTTTCTTGGGTCTATATTGATTTATTTACTACTGTTCTAATCTCATCACAAGTGTCTTTTTCATAGTAGTTTGTTGTTGTTAAGCTCTAACAATTGATTATCATGAGTTATATTTGAGAATTCGGTAACTTGGCACTTCAAACACTCAAACATCTAAGTTCTAATCTTGTTGATGAGTTAAGTCAATTTGGGCATTAGAGATCTAATTGGCATTGTGATAATAATATCTTGAGTAATTTTGATTGAAATCTCAAATCATTGGTTAATTGATAAGTGGATAATTTTCTCTAAGTTCTTGTTATCAATTGGTGTTGAACATTGGCACTTGTATCATTTAACAATTGTTCTTGTTTAAGATTGTCTTTCAATACATTGTTAAGTACTCTTGCCATAAGTTAATCAACATTAAGTACTTAAATACATAAGCAAATCTTAAACAAAGATTCACTCATAATCTTGCATTTCATCTTAACTGTAGTTGCATTAATAACTTACCTCCAAGCATAACCTTGGTTGATAGACTCTTAGGACAACCATCTTTCATCTATCTTGAGGGATTCAACCCTTCTTAGTGGTTAACACAGTAACCTTGCAGTAGTCAGAGCCACAGTCTTTGTAGCGCCAGAGGCACTGGGTGGTTGGAACACAGGGGGAGGTATCGTTAATCAAGTCTTTGCTTGCTTCTTGTTGGCTTCCATCTCACAACCTAATATGAAGACTAATTCTCAAAAGAATTAAGTGAAAGGTTCCATCTAGATTAGGCATATAATCTAAAATTAACCAAGATCCCTACATCACACTTAGGTCATAGGAGTTGCATCTCATATAGGTCAGTTAATCATATAAGCAATGGTTGTCCATCTGGTTACTTGGTCATAATTTATAATAAGCAAGACTTTTGACTGCATAAGGCACTAGTCTCAATTCTAAATCTAATTGAATCCTTAATCTTGCTAACTTCTCACCAAGTAGCTAGTCCACTCAACTGTGTCTCCCGAGCAACTTTGTTCCCAACTTGCTTTCCATCATCTCACTTCCATAGGGACTACCCTATTAGTTTTTGTAGCATTGGATGTGTTCTAGCCACGAAATTTGGCGGAGAGGATAGAATACATGATATCTCCAAGACCCATAAACTATTTCTAGAAATTTGACATACAAGTGATTTAATAAGATTATTAACCAATTTTTTAATGTTTCCTAAGTCTAAACTTAGGAAAAATGGTTAATTAATCAGTATTAATTAAGTGAAGGTGAGAATCATCTAGAAACTCACATGGATTGATTCCAAGATGATCCTAGTCATCGATTAAGTTTTAATCTTGGTCGTTGGTGCTCCAACAGTGGATTATAAGAGGAATTCAATGGGCACATGGAGAATACACTTGAGAACACCAGAAATTTGATTTCCTTAGCAGATCGATTTCTAGAGTAACAACGGTTAGCTACTAGAGAGCCAGAGATCGAAGAAGTTAGTGAGGGGAAGGGATAATGAGTCTAGAGGAAGTTTTCGAGATTCGAAGAGGTAGCAACAATAGGGCCAAGTTATTCCCAGTGAGGCAGCGCAGAGGACTGCGCAGTTGCTTCAGATTGACAGTTCAATTTAGCTGAGGAAAAATTCGTTCTCAATTCCAGAGGCTGGGTAGAGGTTCCAGAGTGTCGGAGAGACGATTTCCTCAGTAGGGGCAGGCATAATGACTTCATCAGAGGTTGATTAGAGATTGACGTCATAGAGACTGCGCAGAGAAGCACAGAAGCTGACGTAGAGGGTCCAAGAGGCCGAGTTTTCTGAAGGCAGATTGTGTTTGGATTCCTTGTGGAGGAAGGGTAATTCGCTTCAATAATTTTGTCCAGATTTTCTTGTTGTGGATTTCCAGTGTCAGGCATCCAGATTGTACTCAGATTTCACTACTACATAATACAATATAACCCTCATCTACTGCACTGGTTTTCTCGCATTGGGTTTTTCCGGGGACTTTTGTGCAAAAACAACGGTGTTATTTTTATGTGTGTGCTAGTATTTTCTCAGTTCCAACGCTATTTTATTTTCACTGTTTTATTTGTGAATGTTGCAGTGTGTTTATTTCGATGTTTCCATAGAAATAAACAAAATAATTAAATTATCAGTTAAAAGAGATAATACTAGTCGCTACAATAGGATTCTGGTTTTCGGAATTTTCACATGGTATTAGAGCATAAGTGATCATCCAGAAGCTCAGAAGCAAAGGAAATAATTTCTCTACTCAGAAGGAGCAGCAGGCCAAAATTCTTGAGGCAATGCATTTCATTCCCAAGCAGTTCAAGTTGCTTGGGGTAGTTCGATTTTTCAATGCAGGAGGTAGAAAAAGTTTGAATTTCCCAGATCAGTTATTCCAGTAGGTAGAGGGAGCTGCAAAAACTCAGTTTTTCGCAGAGAAGATTCCTGGTTAGACGTAGAGGGTTTTTCTACAGGTTACAGAAGCAGAATCTACGTCAGGTGAAAGAAAAAAGCATACACAGTAGAGGGAAAATTTTCCTAAGGGAACTTTGAGTCTTGGAAGTTCAAATTTCTAGTTGTATATTGGCAGTAGCAACTTGTAGAAACACACATTCCAGAAGGGAGTGTGAGTTGCAACCGAGCACAGGGAAAGAGGGAATTTTTGACTTGATTAGAGATGGCCACAACTGAGTTGAGAGATCACGATATGTTGGAGGGTTCCCCCAACTATGTCATCTAGAAGGCTAGGATGTCCTTGTTGGATGAATATGACCTGAAGCTCTACATAGATAGTGTTGTGGCAGTTCCCTAGGATGCAAATCAACTAAAGAAATACAGGAAGGAGATGGCACGGTCGAAGCGGTTGATCTTAGATGGAGTCTGGCACCATATAGTCTCACACATAGCTAGCAAGGATACTGCGAAAGAGATGTGGGATGTTGTTGCTGTTGGCATTATGATTTTGGTATGGCTCTATGATACAGATGTTGTACTTGATGGCAACACCCTCAAGTGGAAAAGCTCTGATCAGGCTCTCAAAATGTTGGAAATTAAGAGGTACGCAGGAGAATAGTTCAAAAGGTGCGTACCCGAAGGTACGCCGTGAAGGGACTGCGGCCGTACACGCAGGTCACCCGTTCAGAGGGCGCGTACCCCCAGTTCACTTACTTCAAGGCAATGAAGCGCGTTCACATGGGGTTTCCTATGTTTGGCCCGTGGTATTTAGCCCGCCGTTCTTGATTCAATGGTTTTGGCCTGTGGTATTATCTTATTTTATTATTGGGCCCCATGTTTTTGGGCCCCTTGTATTGGTTATCTATGGTATTGATCCATGATTTTAGGAAGAGCTTGCCTATATAAAGCAAAGGAGATCACTTGGCCAATTATATTTTGCAAATTGAATATCCTAAGATCTGAAATATTGGGTTATTATTTTAAAAGCGTGATCTATATAAATGTGAAGACGAAAGCGAATCTATGAAGGGTGATCTCTCGAGCGCATGATCAGATCTGAGTATCTGACGATCTGTACCACACTGGTGGACTGCCAATTCGGCCCTGACCAGAAGTACACAGGTGATTAACAGTGTAAGTGCGTGGGTACGCAGAGCAGAAAAAGGAGAAGTGCGTAGGTACGTAGAGCAGAAGAAGGCGCAGTGCGTGGGTACGCAGCGCGACAGAGGTTCAGGTGCGTAGGCACAGGGAAAGTACGTGGCACTTCAGAAGTCACAGGTGCGTGGGTACGCAGCGCGATAGCATCTGTGGGTGCGTGGCTGCAGTAGCAGTACGCGGCGCGATAGTATCTGTGGGTGCGTGCCTACAGTAACAGTACACAGCGTGATTGAAGAAACAGTGCGTGGGTACACAGTGCGGCAGAAGGGTCTCTGTGGGTATACACAGTGGAGCAGAAGGTGAAGTGCGTACGCTCGCAGGCCAGAGAAAGAAAAACTGCGTATCTGTCTTAAGATCTTTTGTTGGCTGACTTTTCTCTGTTGATAAGGTGTTCTGGGTTTAGTTTACTGTTATTGTTGATCTGGTTACTGCAGTAGACTGGGTGATTTACTTGTACTTGATGATCTCTTGATGTTTATGGATCCAGTTTGAAAATTTATGAAAAGTGATCCTTGAAAGAAAAGAAGTAGGGGGTTGTAGCTCCCTTCCAGGAGAGACTGGAAAACGAGAGAGAGTTGTAGCTCTCTGCAGGTTGCAGCCTGCGTACTGGTAAAGTACTTCACCAGTACAAAACCATTGTAAAAGGAGTTTCTAATTTGAAGGAAGATAGAGACATATTGCAACAGGTGGTTTTCACCCACATTGGGTTTCCACCTTACATTTGGTGTTCTTTGGTGTGACTATCTGTTTTCTTTGTTCATGCTCATTATTTTATGATACTGATATGCAAAAATAATTCAAAGTATAAATAAGGAATATTTATTAAAAGAACTTCATAATACTGATTCACCCCCCCTCTCAGTATTATTTCCAACAATTGGTATCAGAGCAGGTCCTTCGGAGAAGCTTGATCGCTTGGAGGAAGATCATTCATCATGAGCAACTACGAGAGGGAAGCATCAATCAGGCCACCAATCTTTGATGGGACAAACTTCAATTATTGGAAGGTAAGAGTTACTACCTATCTTCAATCTCTTGGTACAGAAGTTTGGGATATCATAGATACATGCTACACTTTTCCTTCAGCTACTCCTACAAATTCGGCTGAGAAGAAGAAATATGAAACAAATGCTAAAGCAGTCAATACTCTGCTAGGATGCTTATCTCAAACAGAATTCGTAAAGGTTATGCAATATAAATCCGCAAAGGAAATATGGGACAAGATTGTCTTGAGCTATGAAGGAGATGAACAGGTAAAGCGTGCTAAACTTCAAACCCTCAGGATTCAGTATGAGAATCTCAGAATGTATAATGATGAAAGTGTGGCTAACTATTTTCTTTGGGTAGATGAGATTGTTAATTGCATGAAAAACTTGGGTGAAGAAATAAAAGAGGCTATTGTGGTTGAAAAAGTTCTAAGATCATTGTCCCCCAAGTTTGAATCTAAAGTGTCTGCAATAGAAGAAAAGGAAAATCTACGAATTCTTACTATGTCTCAGCTACACGGAATTCTAACTGCTTATGAAATGAGAAAGGGAGGTCCTTCAGATAGAAGAGAAGCTGCTTTCAAGGCTTCAGGCAAAGGAGACTATTATGAAGCAAGTCACGTGCCAGAAGAAGAAGAAGAAGAATCAAATTTTGTCAGAAATCTTCAAAGGGGTTCTGGAAGGTTCAAAGGTAAGTTACCTTTTAAATTCTTTGCTTGGGGAAGAGTAGGTCATTATGCTGCGAAATGTCCTTATAAGGATAAAGGAAAGGAACCTGCTAGATGGAACAAGAAACAGATTGCAAATAAGAAAAGCTACTACACGCATGAAGATAGTGATGGTCTATCAAATAGTGATGAAGATGAACGAGGTAATGACTATAAAATTCTAATGGCATTTGAAGATGATGATCACATGGATGCTATAGATGTGGATAGCTTTTGTGAAGAAATTTCTAGACTCAAGACATGTATAGAAGAAAAGAATAGGATCATTGATACTCTACAACTTCAAATTGATGAAAAGGAAAAATATCTTGAAAAGTTAGAAGGTGAAATTGTTGGTATTAGAAAAGAAATTGAGAAAACAAAGGCTATTAATCTTAAGTTTGTCAAAGGATCTGAAACTCTGGATGAGATCATCAATGTACAGCGTTCTCCTCTAAACAAGACAGGTCTGGGCTATAATGGAGAAACTTCTCAAGCATCCACCTCAAAAAGTTATCTTGATGCAGCAAGAAGGAATGAGCAAAGGCACAATGGAGATCACCAAGTAAAACAGGGACCAATTACAAACAAAGACTATCAGGCAAATCAGGGGCAATCCGTCTTAAGGATGAACAAAAGCTACAACTAGCCACAGGTAAAATCCTCTCAATTTGCTTCAAGAATGAATGACAATAGAAATTACAATCGTTTGGCCGGAATATTGGATAACCGCAGAAGTTTCTTCAATGGACAATGCTTTTCTTGCCATAACTTTGGTCACAAAGCAGCTCAATGTGTTGCATATAAGACGATCATGACTAGAGAAGCTCAAAAACAAAGAAGTATGATCGGGATTACAAAAAGGACCTATAACAACTTTTCGGTTCTTGAAAATGAAGTTGAATGTTCTATTTGCAATAACTTTGGTCATGAAGATTCTGAATGCAGGAGCAGGTTTCAGCAAACAAAGGAACAAGCCTCAAGCACCAAAACATGGAGAATAAAGGAACCACAAACAGAAAGATGTGGGATAGCATTTTATGCAGAGGGACAGGAAAATATATGGTACATTGACAGTGGATGTTCGAAGCATATGACAGGTGATAAAGAAAAACTTGAATCATATTCTGCTTTAGAAAAGGGAAAGAAAGTTTCTTTTGGAAATGATACTCCTGCAACTATAAAAGGAAAAGGCACTGCTCAGTTAAAAGAAAAGGTCAAAGCTGGAAATGTTTTGTATGTTGATGGATTGAAGCATAATCTTCTGAGTGTCAGCCAGATGTGTGATCAAGGAACCGAGGTGATATTTAGATCAAATGGATGTCTTGTTCGTGATCTTGATACAGGTAAAACGGTGATCAAAGGTAAAAGAACTCCAAATAATCTATTCATATTTGAAGAAGGACAACAACAATGTTATCTAAGCAAGGATGATGAACACTGGTTATGGCACCGGAGGTTGGGGCATCTAAGCTTTTCACAAATAAGGAAAGCATGCAAATATCAGGCAATTCGCGGTCTTCTAGATATCAAAATTCCAGACAACACCATATGAAAATCATGTCAGTTTGGAAAGCAAACCAGAACTAACTTTCTAGAGAAGGAAGGATCAGCTAGGATGCCTCTTGAGCTTGTACATACAGATGTATGTGGACCATTCAGGAAAAGGACACCTCAAGGAGAAGAATACTTGATATTATTCATTGACGATTTCTCCAGGTTTGTTTGGTTAGGACTTATGAAGCACAAAGATGAAGCATTCAAAAAATTCAAATCCTTTAAAGCCTTGGTTGAAAATGAATCAGGATACAAAATTAAGTGCCTCAGATCCGATAGAGGTGGGGAGTTTACCTCAAATGAATTTTTCGATTTCTGTGAAGAACATGGGATAAGAAGAGAATTCTCTACAGCTAGAACTCCTCAGCAAAATGGAGTAGTGGAAAGAATGAACAGAACAGTCCAACAAATGGCTCGTGCTATGCTTGATGAGTCAGGAACTCCCACAACTTTCTGGGGTGAAGCTGCATATGCTGCGGTTGTTATTCTCAACAAAACAAATGTCCGGGTGAACAGCACTCAAACTCCTCATGAGCTCTGGTATGGTGAGACTCCTTCCATAAAGCACTTCAAAATCTTTGGGAGCAAATGCTATATTAATAATACTGATGAGCAACTTGGCAAACTTGAACCTAGAGTAGATGAAGGCATTCTTCTTGGTTATTCTCCACACAGAAAAGCATACAAGTGCTACAATAAAAGACTTGGAAGAATTGTTGACAACATTGATGTAGTGGTTGATGAGAAGGGATACATTCCTAGGCAAGTAAATCATGAAGATATCAAAGAAGATGAAGACTACCCTCAAAGACAGAATGATGAAGAAGAAGAACCTCAAGAAGAACCAGAGGAGAAGATAAGGATAGAAGAAAAGACTCCATCCAGATATGTTCAGAAGAATCATCCAGAATCTCATATTTTGGGGCAGAAAGAAGCAGGTGTACAAACAAGAAGAACAGTTGCAGAAGCTTCAAGCTATTTGGCATTACTCTCTTCCACTGAACCACAAAATGTGAAAGAGGCATGCAAAGATGAATGTTGGGTGAAAGAAATGGATGAAGAACTTGAGCAGATCGAAAAGAACAACACTTGGGAGTTGGTTCCTAGACCAAAGGATAAGAATGTTATAGGGACAAAATGGGTCTTCAAAAATAAATTGAATGAAAATGGAGAAGTAATTAGAAATAAGGCCAGACTTGTTTGTAAAGGGTACGCGCAGCAAGAAGGAATAGATTTTGAAGAAAGCTTTGCTCCTGTTGCAAGACTTGAGGCCATCCGAATGTTCCTTGCTCTCTCAAGCTTTCAAAACTTCAAAGTATTTCAAATGGATGTGAAATCAGCCTTTCTGAATGGAGACTTGGAAGAAGAAGTATACATTGAGCAGCCAGATGGTTTCATTCTTGGAAATGATCCAAATCTTGTATGTAGATTGAAAAAGGCTCTCTATGGTCTCAAACAAGCTCCAAGGGCTTGGTACTATCGGTTGGACAAATATCTTCATCAACAAGGTTTTTCAAAAGGATCAACAGACAGCAATCTTTATATAAAAGTTGAAAATGACAAATTGCTAATACTTGTTGTGTATGTAGATGACATTATCTTTGGCAGCAATGAAGAAACTATGAGTCAAAGCTTTGCCTTAGTGATGCAAAAATAATTCGAAATGTCCTTGCTGGGAGAACTGACATATTTTCTTGGTTTGCAAATCCAACAAAAAGAAGGAGGGATATTTTTGTCTCAAACCAAGTATCTCAAGCAGATTTTGAAGAAATACGGCATGGAAGATGCAAAACCAGTATGTACACCCATGGTCACAAGATGTAGCCTCAGTGCAAATGATGAATCAGCAACAGTGCATCAACCAACTTACAGATCTATGATTGGAAGTCTACTTTATTTGACAGGTACCCGACCAGACATCATGCATTCAGTGGGAATAGTTGGAAGATTTCAAGAAAATCCGAAGGAAAATCATCTTCAGGCAGTGAAGAGAATCTTTAAATATCTTTAAGGGACTCAGAATTATGGCTTATGGTATCCTAGAGATACAGATCTCACACTTCATGCTTATATAAATGAAGATTGGGCAGGAAGCGTGGATGACAGGAAGAGCACAAGCGGTGGTGCGTTCTTTATGGGTTCCAGATTAGTATCTTGGTTCAGCAAGAAACAGAGTTCGATTGCCTTGTCTACAGCTGAAGCAGAATATGTTGTTGATGCATCTTGCTGCACTCAAATCCTTTGGATGATGCAGACCTTGCAGGACTTTCAAATCACTTGCACACCACCTATCTCCATCTTATGTGATAACACAAGTGCAATCGGCATTTCAAAGAACCCAGTCATGCATTCAAAGACCAAGCACATACCGATCAAGTATCATTTTCTCCGGGAACAAGTACTTGAACAAAAGGTCAAGTTGGAGTGTGTTCCTTCTAAGGAACAAGTTGCTGGTATACTCACCAAACCATTGCCCAGGGAGACCTTTGAATACCTCAGGAAAAAGCTAGGGGTTGTTGATGCATCCTCTTGTTCAATCTCTTCTGATGGTTGGTTGTACGCCATTGCGGATTGGTTGAAGATCGAATGGCACAGTTTCAGGGGGAGCATATAATGCATTATTGGCATTATGGAGGATGTACAAAAGGAGATCATGGATGCTGGTCTGAATATTGCTGCAATATGTCTCTATCTCTTTCATGGTCATTTATGGTGTTTTGGTGGCTTATGGTTCTTATTTGCGGATCTGGGTCATATTCAGGGGGAGCATGTTCTTAGGGGGAGCATAACCCTTTGCCCTTGATGTCAAAGGGGGAGAATGACGTTGAAGATTTTGAGGTTGCCATCAAGTCCAAAGGGGGAGATTGTTGGCATTATGATTCTGGTATGGCTCTATGATACAGATGTTGTACTTGATGGCAACACCCTCAAGTGGCAAAGCTTTGATCAGGCTCTCAAAATGTTGGAAATTAAGAGGTACGCAGGAGAATAGTTCAAAAGGTGCGTACCCACAGGTACGCCGTGAAGGGACTGCGGCCGTACACGCAGGTCACCCATTCAGAGGGCGCGTACCCCCAGTTCACTTACTTCAAGGCAATGAAGCGTGTTCACGTGGGGTTTCCTATGTTTGGCCCGTGGTATTTAGCCCGCCATTCTTGATTCAATAGTTTTGGCCCGTGGTATTATCTTATATTATTATTGAGCCCCATGTTTTTGGGCCCCTTGTATTGGTTATCTATGGTATTGATCCATGATTTTAGGAAGAGCTTGCCTATATAAAGCAAAGGAGATCACTTGGCCAAGTATCTTTTGCAAATTGAATATCCTAAGATCTCAAATATTGGGTTATTGTTTTAAAAGCGTGATCTACATAAATGTGAAGATGAAAGTGAATCTATGAAGGGTGATCTCTCGAGCGCATGATCAGATCTGACTATCTGACGATCTGTACCACACTGGTGGACTGCCAATTCGGCCCTAACTAGAAGTATGCAGGTGATTAACAGTGCAAGTGCGTGGGTACGCAGAGCAGAAAAAGGAGAAGTGCATAGGTATGCAGAGCAGAAGAAGGCACAGTGCGTGGGTACGCAACGCGACAGAGGTTCAGGTGCGTAGGCACAGGGAAAGTACGCAGCGCTTCAGAAGCCGCAGGTGCGTGGGTACGCGGTGCGATATCATCTGTGGGTGCGTGGCTGCAGTAGCAGTACGCGGCGCGATAGTATCTGTGGGTGCGTGCCTACAGTAACAGTACGCAGCGTGATTGAAGAAACAGTGTGTGGGTACGCGGTGCGGCAGAAGGGTCTCTGCGGGTATACGCAGTGGAGCAGAAGGTGAAGTGTGTGCGCTCGCGGGCCAGAGAAAGAAAAACTGCGTATCTGTCTTAAGATATTTTGTTGGCTGACTTTTCTCTATTGATAAGGTGTTCTGGGTTTAGTTTGTTGTTATTGTTGACCTGGTTACTGGAGTTGACTGGGTGATTTACTTGTACTTGATGATCTCCTGATGTTTATGGATCCAGTTTGAAAATTTATGAAAAGTGATCCTTGAAAGAAAAGAAGTAGGGGGTTGTAGCTCCCTTCCAGGAGAGACTGGAAAACGAGAGAGAGTTGTAGCTCTCTGCAGGTTGCAGCCTGCGTACTGGTAAAGGACTGCACCAGTACAAAACCATTGTAAAAGGAGTTTCTAATTTGAAGGAAGATAGAGACATATTGCAGCAGGTGGTTTTCACCCACATTGGGTTTCCACCTTACATCTGGTGTTCTTTGGTGTGACTATCTGTTTTCTTTGTTCATGCTCATTATTTTATGGTACTGATATGCAAAAATAATTCAAAGAATAAATAAGGAAGATTTATTAAAAGAACTTGATAATACTGATTCACCCCCCCTCTTAGTATTATTTCCAACAGTTGCCATGCTATATCAGGGCACTTCTGAGCAGGGGAAGATATTCCTAGAGGAGAAGCTGAGATGCATCAAAATACAGAAAGGGGAAGGCATAGATCCCTTCCTCACCAGGATTCAGGAAGTTTGAGACCAGCTTGCAGCTATTGGGGCAACGCCTCAACCAACAGAGCTAATGAGATTGGCATTGAGTAGTGTCTCTGAGAAGTGGAAAATATTTGTCTAAAGAATATTGGGCAGAGACATCCTACCAGAATGGGATAGGATGTGGCCAAACTTGTAGCAGGAGGAGTTGAGGTGAGCTCTGTTAAAGAGCCCTATCAGTGGCAGCAGTAGCAGTGAATCTAAGGTGGTGAAGGAGGAGGAGAATGTGGCCCTCACATTAAAGGGTTCCAGTTAGGGGCAGGGGGAGCAAAGAAGGAAAAAGGACCTATCAAAGGTTAAATGCTTCAGGTGTGGTGAGCACTACAACACGTAGTGTCCTCTTAGAAGAAGGACAAGTCAGAGAAGCAAGACCAGCAGGCAGCTTCTGCAGAGATTGACAAGTTGTCCTCTTGGTTGGAGGAAGACTTTGCAATGTTCGCAGATATACCTCTAGGAGTGAGGTGAGGATATTTGATACTAGTCTCAAAGTGTGAAAATTCCAAAATGGAACCCTATTGCAGCGATTGGTATTATTTCTCCTAATTGTTAATTAATTAACAATTTATCTGCTATGGAAAATATCGAAATAAACACACTGCAAGCTTCACAAATAAAAATACTACGGAAAAATAATGCGCTGGAAACTGAGAAATGCTAATACACATAAAATTAACAAAATTATTTTTGGACAAAAGTCGTCGGAAAAGCCCAACTTGGGAAAACTGGTGCAACAGTTGACGGTTTTATTATTTTGCAGCAGTGAGAAATTCTGAATACAACTGGATGCCAAAATCTAGCAATCCTAAAGAGGAAAATATTGGAAAAGCTCTAGTGAGGAATTTCCTCACCACGCAAGAAATCCCCGACATAACTTATCTTCAGAAACTTGGCCCTCTGACACTCTACGTCAAGCTCTGTGGAACCTACTTGACACAAGCCTTTTATTGGTCTTTGATGAAGTCATTTTGCCTGTTGCTAGCTGGAAAGATGCTTCTCCACCACTTTGGGACTCTTTCCTGTCCTCTAGAACTGAAGACGTCTTTCCCTCTTAGCAAATCAAACTTGCCTCTAGAAGATGCTACGTTTCCCTTGTGTCAGCTTCTCTGTGGCTCTTCTGCCTCTCTGCAAATGCATTCATTGGATTTGGAATACTTCCTCTAGCCTCACTGTCTCTGCCCCTATCACACTACTTCGATCTCTAGCTCTCTCTGACAACTGACCACTGCTACTCTTGAAATCGATTTGCCAAGAAATTGAACTGCTCAAGTGTTCTCTCCATCACCACATCGACCTCCTCTTATAATCCTCTGTTGGAGCACCAACAACCAAGATTAAAACATAATCGATGGCTAGGATCATCTTTGGATCGATCCATGTGAGTTTCTAGATGATTCTTGCCTTGAATTAATCAATACTGATTAATTAACCATATTCCTTAAGTTTAGACTCGGGACATATTTAAAAACTGGTCAATAATTTAATTTGTGAGTTTCTAGATGATTCTTGCCTTGAATTAATCAATACTAATTAATTAACCATATTCCTTAAGTTTAGACTTGGGACATATTTAAAAATTGGTCAATAATTTAATTAAGTTATTTTTAGACGGAATTTCAAGAAACGATTTCTGGGTTTTGGAGATCTCATGTATTCTAGAATCTCCACCAAATTTCGTGGCTAGAACACATTCGATGCTACAAAAACTAAAACTCCCTCTTACCGAGGAATTTGTTCTAGTGTTGTGCACCCTGCCACAACACCCTGTCTCTGCATCATCTCCTATCACGCTGCTGATGTCTAGCCATACTGTCCACCAACCACTGCACAACTCTGATATACATCGCATCTTTGTTGCTGCTGACACTGCCATACTGCTACCAACACTGCATCTGCACTGCAACTCCCTCTCATCTATTGTTGTTGCAATTGCAAGATCTGCAACTGAAAATCATCCAAAATACTAAATCAACTGTGTTCAGTATGATGCATCTGTCTCCCGAGTCCTTGACTACTGCTAGGATTCTGCACTATCACTGAAGAATCTATACTCCTGCTAACTCTGCATTGCGCTCCCTAGCATCTGACTGCTACTAGTCTGCAACTGTCACTTTGGTACTGACTGCATCAACTACCACTGATCCATCCTGCTACTGAATACTATGGTCCCCTGTAGCAAGGTATTGATCCATGGGGTGGACTCCTCAAGGACCCTGCCCAATTGTAGTGCTCTTGGGCTACAACATCAAGTCACCCCACCTCACTCCTAGAGGTATATCGACAAAAATAGCGAAGTCTTCCTCCAGCCTGGAGGAAAGCCTATCGATCTTTGCTGAAGTTGCCTACCGGTCCTTCTTTTCCTCCTTGTCCTTCTTCCTAAGAGGACACTGGGTACTGTAGTGACCGAGCTCACCACAACTGAAGCACTTGACCTTTGACAGGTCTTTCTTTCTCTTCTCCCCTTATCCTTGACTAGGACCCATAAATCTGAGGGCCACATTCTCCTCCTCCTTCACTGTCTTTGATCTGCTGCTGCTGCCACTGATGGAGCTCTTAGCAGAGCTCATCTCAACTCCTCCTGCTGCAAATCAGCCCACATTTTATCCCAGTCTAGTAGCATATCTCTGCACAATATGCTTTGGAAAAAAACCTGCCAATATTTTGAGACGCTATTGAGTTCCAATCGTACTAGCTCTGTGGGTTGAGGTGCTGCCCCAACAACTGACAGTTGGTCTCGGACCTCCTGAATCCTGGTAAGGAAGGGGTCTATGCCTTCCCCTTTTTGCATTCGGATGAGTCTCAGCTTCTCCTCTACGTACATCTTCTGCTACTCGAAAGTACCCTGGTACAACGTGGGGAGAGCATCTCGCATCTGTTTGGCAGTATCTTTGCTAGCTATATGTGAGACAACATGATCCTTGACTCCATCTAGAATCAACCACTTCGCTTGCGCCATATCTTTCTTGTATTCTTTTTGTTGATCTACATCTTAAGGAACCATCACTACTACATCAATATAGGTTTTCAGGCCATATTCATCTAGAAGGAAGGACATCCTTGCCTTCCAGATGACATAGTTGGAAGCTCCATCCAACCTGTCCTAATCATGAAGCTCAATAGTGGCCATCTCAACAACTGTCGAAAACTTCCTCTTTGCTTTTGCTTGTTTGCTGCTCTTCTATTCATACTCCCTTATTGAGTGAGAATATTCGCTTACAACTATTGCTAATTTGCAAGGAAAATCGAACTTCTTAAGACTAGAAGTTCCCTGAGGAAATTTTCCCTCTGTGTGTGATATTCTCTCTTCCACCTCGACGTTGGTTCTTCTTCAGCGTACTGCTACAAAACTCTTTGCATCCATCTAGAGATCTACCCAACAAAATGACTGAGCTGCTCCCTCTACCCTTGGAATCACTTGATCTAGAAGGATCAAGTTTTTCTTTCCCTCACTCAGAAAAAAACCAACCTCCTCAAGCAACTCAGCCTCCTAGCAAAAATATTGCGCCCTTGGGAATTTTGGCCTGCTTCCCTTACTAAGCAATGAAATTCCTTTCCTTCATTTTTGAGCTCTCTAGCTGATCAACTACGCTCTGATACCATGTGAAAATTCCAAACTGGAACCCTATTGCAGCAACTGATATTATTTCTCCTAATTGTTAATTAATTAACAATTTATCTGCTACAACAAATATCGAAATAAACACACTGCAACCTTCACAATTAAAAATACTGTGGAAAAATAATGCACTGGAAATTGAGAAATGGTAGCACACACACATAAAATTAACACAATTATTGTTGGACAAAAGTCCCGAAAAAACCCAAGTTGCGAAAACTGGTGTAGTAGCTGAGGGTTTTATTATTATGCAATAGTGAGAAATTTTGAGTACAACTAGATGCCGAAATCTAGAAATCCTATAAAGAAAAATACTGTAAAAAATATAGTGAGGAATTTCATCACCCCATAGTCAATCCCCAACACAACTTGCCTTCAGAAGCTTGGCTCTCTGACCCTCTGCATCAAACTCTACGCTACTCTGCGCAGCCTACTTGACATCAAGCCTTTGATTGGTCTCTGATGAAGTCATTATGCCCATTGCAGATGGAAATATGCTTCTCCAACACTTTGGGACTACTTCCCGACCTTTGGAACTGAAGACGTCTCTCCCTCTCAGCAAATCGAACTTGCCTCTAGAAGTTGCTGCATTTCCCTTGTGCCAGATTTTTTGTGGCTCTTTTGTCTCTCTGCAAATGCACTCACTGGATCTGGAATACTTCATCCAGCCTCACTGTCTTTGCCCCTCTCACACTGCTTCGATATCTAGCTCTCTCCGGCAACTGATTGCTGCTACTCCGAAATCGATCTGCCAAGAAATCGATCTGCTCTAGTGTTCTCTCCATCAACACATCGACCTCATCTTATAATCCTCTGTTGGAGAACCAACGACCAAGATTAAAACATAATCAATGACTAGGATCATCTCTGGATCAATTCGTATGAGTTTCTAGATGATTCTGTCGATGACTTAATTAATATTGATTAATTAACCGTATTCCCTAAGTTTAGACTTATGAAATATTTAAAAACTTGTCAATAACTTAATCAAATCATTTCTAGGCATAATTTCCAGAAAAGATTTTTGGGTTTTGGAGATCTCATGTATTCTAGCCTCTCCACCAAATTTCGTGGCTAGAACACATCTGATGCTAGAAAAACTAACATAGAGAACTCCAGAGATTGGGTATGTTCCTTGAGGAGTCCACCTCATGGATGAGTACCTTGCTACAGGGGCCCAAAGTATTCAGTAGAAGGATGGATTAGTGGCAGTTGATGTAGTCATTACCAGAGTGACAGTTGCAGACTAGTAGCAGTCAGATGTTGGGGAGCATAGTGCAGAGTTGGAAGTAGTGCAGAAGTGGCACAGTGCAGAGTTAGTAGCAGCGCAAATTCTTTGGTGGACAGTGTAGTCGCTAGTAGTAGTCGAGACTCGGGAGACAAATGCATCATACTGGACACACTTGATTCAATATTTTGGATGCTTTTCAGTTGCAGCAACAACAGATGAGAGGGAGTTGCAGTGCAGATGTAGAGTTGGCAGTAGTATCATGGTGTCAGCAACAACATGGATGTAGCATCAAAGTTACATAGTAGTTGGTGGGTGGTAGCATCTAGACATCAACAACATGACAGGAGATGATACAGAGACAGAGTGTTGTGACAGGGTGTGCAACACTAAAACACATTCCTCACTAAGAGGGAGTGTTAGTTTTTGTAGCATCGCATGTGTTGTAGCCACGAAATTTAGTGGAAAGGCTAAAATACATGAGATCTCCAAGATAGAGAAATCTTTTATGGAAATTCCACCTAGAAGTGACTTAATTAGATTATTAACCAATTTTTTAATGTTTCCTAAGTATAAACATAGGAAAATTGGTTAATTAATCAATGTTAATTAATTCAAGGTAAGAATCATCTAGAAACTCACACAGATCGATTCCAAGATGATCCTAGCCATCAATTAAGTTTTAATTTTGGTCGTTGGTGATTGAACAATGGATTCTAAGAGGAAGTTGATGGGCACTTGGAGAATACACTTGAGAACACCAAAAATTCGATTTCCTTGGCAGATCAATTTCCAGAGTAGTAGCAGTCAATTGCCGGAGAGCTAGAGATCGAAGTAGTGAGTGAGGGGCATGGACAGTGAGTCTGGAGGAAGTTTTCAATATCTATAGAAGCACCAACAAGAGGGATGAGTTATTTCCAGTGAGGCAGCACAAAGGACTACGCATTTGCTTCAGATTGGCAGTGCGATTTAGCTGAGGAAAAAATCGTTCTTAGTTCCAGAGGTCGGGAAGAGGTTCCAGAGTGACGGAGATATGATTTTCTCAGTAGAGGTAGGCAAAACGACTTCATCTGAGACTGCTTAGAGGCTTGATGTCATAAGGACTATGCACACCAACGCAGAAGATGACGCAGAGGGTCCAGGAGGCCGAGTTTTTTTAAGGCAGGTGATGACGGGATTGCTTATTGAGGAAGGGTAATTCGCTTCAATAATTTTGCCCATATTTTATTGATGTGGATTGCCAGTTTCAGGCATCGAGATTGTACTTAGATGTCACTATTGCATAATAAAACAAAACTCTCATCTGCTGCACCATTTTTCCCGCATTGGGTTTTTCCGGGGACTTTTGTGCAAAAACAATGGTGTTATTTTTATGTGTATGTGCTAGTATTTTCTCAGTTCTAGTGCTATTTTATTTTCCGCAGTTTTATTTGTGAATGTTGCAGTGTGTTTATTTTGATGTTTTCATAGCAATAAACTGAATAATTAAATCACCAGTTAGAAGAAATAATACCAGTTGCTGCAATAGGATTCCAGTTTTTGGAATTTTCACATATAGCTAGAACAAAGTGGGCGGGGTTCAGAGTGGTAGCCTCTACCCTAAGCCGTTGTCGTTGTGATTGTATAATACAAGTGACAACATGAATCATCCTTCTCCTTGGCATACGACCTCTTTGTAATCCTCCTTGTGTTTTGTTTTTGGAACAAACACTGACAACAACTTGGCACTAGGAACAACACAAGCTATTGAGGAAAATAATCTTGATGCTCAGCTCTTGATATTTGCTTCAAAATGATTCTCTTCTAGACTCTTGAGAACTTGCCCCTTTGGTGAAGAATTGAACTCGGTCCTTGATATTATACCCCTGCAAACACAATTGGGGAATTTGAAATGATCTTCCTCCAAGAGATAACTAGGGTGGCACATGAAGTCCATTGAAATTAGCTTGAGTTTCGCTTGAAACTCTTGAACTCGTTCGAGCTCCTTTCAATTGTCAATGAAATAGATAGAATAGAATGATTTACAATTGACTTCCTCCTACTTTTATAATTCTTCATGCAGTCTCCTCCTAGCTTCTCGATTATCCCTTCTTCCTTATTATTTTAAGTGTGGGATCCATTATCCACTTTTGCCACCATTTAAATAAAATAATAATTTTCCGCCATTCCAATAAAATAATAATTTGCCTCCCTCTATAATAAAATATTATTTTGCCGTCATTCCATTAAAATAATGATTTGCATTCCTCCAATAAAATATTATTTTGCTGCCATTTCATTAAAATAATAATTTCTCCCCTTTTCTCCCAAAATAATATTTTCCCCTTTTAATATTATCTAAAATTTGGCAAATCTCCTAAGTGATTTTTACATGCACAGATTTGGGAACATTACATATGGAGGAATTTTAGGGTTTATCAACATTTAATCTCAATGCATAGGTAGGGCTTGTGAAGCAGATTACAGAGAAAAAAGAGAAGATGAATAATTGATGCACTCATATTGCACAACAGGATCACAATGATGCTCTATTAGAGAAATTTTGAGGTCTAAAATGGGTCTCCTAAGAAAAATGTACAACCAAAATAAACTTTATAAGAACCAATAGGATTCAAGATGATGATGTCAACCATGGGGGATGATTCACCATTTTTGGAGTAAAAAAAGCAAAAAGATTAAAAAATAATAAAACTATTTGTTCAACTCGTATTTTCAACTTATCTCCCTAAGGTTTTACTCAAATTTTGAGCAGTAGTACTCGTTGGATGTAAAATTTAATTCCTCATCCAAGGAGTACGCATGTTGCATAGTTTCGATAGGACCTACTACACGAAAAATGAGAAATACATAAAAAACGTGATTGCAATCACATTTTTCATGTATTTCTCACTTTTCATGTAGCATGGTCCATTGAAAGTATGCAAAATGGGTACTTCTTAAATGAAGAATCAAATTATGCATCCAATGAGTGTTCCCACTCGAAATTTGAGTAAACCCATAGGGAGATAAGTTGAAAATACGAGTTGAAAAAATAGTTTTTTCTTTTTGTCCTTCTAAAATTTGATGATGTCATCTAATCTTATTTTATTATTTCCACTATTATTTTATAGTTTCCTTAGGAGACCAATCTTAGACCTCAAAATTCCTCTAATGCCAAGACAATGGAGTTATCAAAAAAGGCACCAGGCTCTTATACCGCTGGCAGGTTGAGGATTGAATAACTCCATGCATGATAATTTTATTAAAATAGGACAAATATATACACAGAAATGACCTTTTGTTTCATCTACCCACAAGATTGAGGATGGTTGTTCCTATTCACCTATGACTCTTTATTTTCTCTAAGATTAAAAAATTTACAATGCAATATTACCAAGGTTTAGGTATCTAACATATATGAAATAAAAAAAATCCACAAAATCCTTTGCTAATTGGTGTAATCCTTGTAGTATTAGTCTTGATTCAATATTTTCTAATCAATTTATGTAAAGAAAGAACCATCCGTCTTCCTTGGCAACAACACTACAGATGCAAAAGAATTCTTACATGGAACTATATTACATATCCAATATTTCTTGGACTTTCTTTTATCTCATCCTTGAATACCTTAGGATATCTAAAGGGAAGAGAAATGGCTAATTTCAACCTTTCTAACAACTTAGTGACGTGGTTTTGTCCCTAATGTAGTGGCAATTGGAGGTGGGTCCTGAAATAGGTCAACAAACTCATTAATTAATTGTTGCACCAAGCCTTTTGTCTTTTTGTTTTTTATGCTTCTACCTTGAAATGCAAGCCCTTCATGGAATTACATAAAAAAATGAAACAAAAGTCACCTTGAGTAAGATATTTGGCCATTTTATATTGAGATCAATCAATATGCACTTAGTTGTATCCCTCTAATTGTGATAAGTTGTTGTCCTTTTCCAAACTTCATGTACAACTCATTAAAGTCCATCTGGAATTCACCAATAGCATCAACTTGGGGTCTATGAAGTTATAAGTTCTACTCAATGTTATCAGAACCAGACTGGTCATCGAACTGGTAGACCCCCCAGACTGGAAACTGGTCAAAACTGGACCATAACTGGTAAAAAAACTGGAACAAAAAATCAATCACCAAAAACACATAAAATATTCAAATTTTAAAGAAAAGCATATATATTCATGTGCATCCATATGAATCCAAGGTTCTAAACTATTTATACACAAATAAGCAAAAGATCTCATTTATATAGTATGTAAGGGTGAACATAACCAAAATAACACTAAGTGCAATCCATCTCTGAACCGAAAATATATCAACAAACAAAACCTAGATGGCCTCTAGCATCCAAAAAAAATCATGCCACAAAAAATACCTACATATCATCAAAATATTTTCCTATATTGGGATCTTCGCCATCAATATCACCCTCTAAGCATTAAAATAAGATAGAAAAAGCTTAGCATGTCAAGTCAAGATTTTGTTTGAGTGATGAGTACATTTTTAGTAGGATCATGATACAGGAGTTCAACAACCAATGCCACTAACATCAAGATACATAGAGGGGTTGGTGCTCTTGATTAAATGTTAGTTCCATACCCTCGTATATGACGAAATCCAATGGAAACATTGCAATCCCCCCAATCCTAAAATCTTAAAAATTTGTTAATTTTATTGGATTTTGAGTTGGATCTAAAATCCGACTTCCTCCATATGAAATCCAATGAGTTTGGAACCACTCTCAAACATCCTAAGTCAATTAATGGTAATGTCACAAAATTAAGTAAAAGTAACATTCTCATTTTCATCTTTTTACATCAAGAATTTAACATTACCATTAATTGCATAGCATTAGTAGGGGAGTATGGTCAAATAGTAGGCTTCCCCACTCATATATCATTGCTTTAAAAAAAAATTGCATTCAAAGGGTCCTTCGTAGCGTCATACAAAACTAGCTGGTTCAGTACCAAACTGGCCAGTTTAGTGAAAAAAGGCCAATTCACTACCAAACTGGCTGGTTTAGTGAAAAAAGGCAAGTTCACTACCGAACCAGCCAAAAATGGCCTGGTTTACTAGTATGAACCAGTTTTTCCCTCCAACCGATGAGACATGTTGGTTTTGACCAGTGCATTTCAGTTATGATAACATTGGTGCTGCTAGAATCAATAAGAGTAACCACAATTCTTTCCTTTTAAATTTCTTTTTAACCTAAAGAAACTAATATTGAATAATTCCCAATGGACATAAAGGGACAAAATTGGGTCCTCTTTTTGTTTTTTCTCCTGAATTTCTGCTACCTCCTCTTGATCATTCCCAACTACTTTTGGTTGTTCTTTGGCTATACATTCTATCATGTGGATCATGCTAATAGCTCTATCCTTGTGCACTTTGAACCACTTCTCTTTCAAATTAAAACAAAGTTGTTTTCAATGTAAATTAACAATGATAATAGAGACTACTACTATACTTTTAAACTTTCCAACAATATGTTTAAAGGAGAAAATTTAGGTTCCACTTTACCTTTGAGTTCTACCTTCATTTTCAGGGCAGGATTCTCTTGACAGGTGGTTTCTGAGAACCTGTAAATAGACTTTTTCTTGTTGAATTCCCTATTGAAGAGTGGCAGGCTGGAACACTTTGACATACACCCAAATGGACTCTTTAATATGTAGATATACATGGAAACTTCATGCCCAGGAGAAATATTATCTACAAACAAGATAGCTTAATGGAACTCTACCTTGTTGCTTCATGTTTTAAGGGCTAAGTATGACACAAAACAATAATAAAATGTAGTTACAAATTGGTTCCAAGTGATTATCTTTTGTTGACCTCTCTCATCCCGTGAATCAAATACAAACCCATCAAGGTGAGAGTTGTAAAATATTTTTTTTTGTTATTAACCATAGGGTTCAATTTGAAAAGATGAGAGAGTTACTCTATCCAAGTCGTTGATTTGATATCATTGCTAATATGGCCAAACATAGGAATGGGGATGTAATTTTTGGTTCATGCTTTTCTCAATCAGATTGATTCATATGATTGCGCATTTGTTTTGTATAGTTGTTTGAAAAAAGCATAAAATCATGGTCATGATGACCATCTCTCTTCAAGTTACTCTATCCAAGTCGTTGATTTGATATCATTGCTAATATGGCCAAACATAGGAATGGGGATGTAACTTATGGTTCATGCTTTTCTCAATCAGATTGATTCATATGATTGCGCATTTGTTTTGTATAGTTGTTTGAAAAAGGCATAAAATCATGGTCATGATGACCATCCTCTCTTCTCTAATTTCAGTGTCTTCGATGGCCTTGTTCACCACTACTTTCATCTCATCATTCCCTTCTATCCATGGTTACAATCATTGAACAAATGGCCTGATTCATTTTTTGTACAGTGTTTCTTATTCATCCATGTGACTTTTATGGCTTCTTCTGCCAGCAATGAACTATTTGAATTTCAACTATTTTCAATAGCTAAAAAAGAAGCCATTGTTGCTGTTTGAGCATGAAGCAAAGAACATTCTTTGACACCATTTTTTTTTTTTAACATGATCGGGTACTTATATATTATAAAACTGCTTGGATCCAAGTCCTGTTACATAAGTGGATGGAAGTAGATAAAGAGAAGTCCAAAATGGGTTCGCAGACCCTGACTTCTTATAGGCAAACTTGAGTAGTGCAGATTGGAAAAGAAAACGGTTGTATAGCCTTACAAACAGACTTGCGAGAAGACAAAATTTGCTAGTCATTAGTCGGATTACTAGAGTTGATTGACAGAGTCATCAATCTGGGGTTCTTTCTTAACGCTTTCTCTGGTTGAAGTCTCAGCTTGCATACTCTGAGTGATGGATTTGATGTGGGTGATTGCCTCCTCCATTTGTTTGCATTTTTCCTTTAGGCTTTCTATCTCTGCTTTTTGTTTTTCCAGTTTCTTTCTCTTTGATCTGCTATCTGCATGAAAGTCCTCTTTAAGCTTGTTGAAATGTTTGACAAACCTTGCTATCATAAAGCAATGGGCTTTACACACCGAGCAATTGTTGTTTGCAATCACTCTGTCCAGAGGATTCTCGGGCCGCTCTCGATTTTCCGGAGCCTCAGCATGCACTCTGTTTCCGGGATCTCTTCCATTTCTAGGGAGCTGATGGGGAAGGAGATGCAGTGCGGGAATAGGGAGAAGGAACTGGGGTGGAGAAGAAGGAAAAGGAGACCTGAAAGAGAGGGGGAAAATGCCAAGAAGAGGGAGCAGAACAGGGGAGAAATCACGCTTAAAATGACGGACCAGGCATAGAGATTTACCAAACTGTCATGGAGGAGAAGAGTGGCGAGCTGAAGGCGGTCTTCCGAGCTTGGAGATTGCTAACTTCCCTGGAAGCTTTGGAGAACGATCTCACAACAGTGTTGAACGGATGGCGGCCTCTCTTGATGCAGAACTTCTTGAGCTGATTGCCAGATATAGGACCTTTACTCTCCTGCGAGTATAGGGACGTGTTTCTGATGTGCTCGTAGAGAGAAGGGTTGATGAATATATAGAGCGGAGTGGGAGGGTGAGCGGGCCGAGAGTGCGACATGAACTCAGTGGTCTGGCTAGGATTAGCAACAGGCTTAAAATCTTTGCAGCAGTCTAAGGAGATCTTGAAAAGACTCCTACCTAAATTCTGCGTGGGAGAGTCACGAGAAAACTGGGAGATCGAGATCCTGTGATCGATCCAAAAATAATGAGTGGTGGACATGGAGAAGGGGGGATCGAAATTCAAAGCATGGCAGGCAGCGTGCGACTTGACTGAGTTTGGCCAGAGATCACAAGAAGGAGGGTGGGGAATGATTAGACAGAAGGTCGGGTGAATGCTGGTATGATTGGTCGGAGAGTTTGACAAGTAGTTAAGCTGACTACGGGATTCGTTTTTCATATATGAAGTCATTTTCCTTAACTTGGCCGATCTGTCTGTTGGATGCCTTAGTGGCATAGTGATCCGCTTCTGTGTTGTTGTCTCTTAGGACAAGTTTGAAGGTCGTGTCTCCCATTTTTTTGACGTTATCCTCAATCCTGAGCTTTACGTTATTAAGGGCCTCTTTTTTAAAATCTGTTCCCGACGCCATAGCTGCAATGACGATGGCCGAGTCTCCCACTATTATTGGATTCATAATTCTCAGCTGGTTCAGAATGATGGTGCCTAAGTAGAGGATGTAAGCTTCTGCCAAGTTGTTAGACATTTGGCCCAATCCCCATTCGTAGCTTACAAGAGTTTTGACTTGGCTGTCCTTTATGATACCCACTGCTCCAGGTTCCCCCGGGTTATTTTTGGAGGCCCCGTCGAAATGCAAAGTAGGGCGATTCTGATCTAGGATCCATTGACTTACTTCTTCCTTTGTGCCTCTGAACTTCCAGTGTATCCTTCTCGTGCAATCTTTGGGGTGTGCTAGTTGTTTGTTGCTGTGGTTGATGCAAAATTTGTTATACCATTCCATCTCTTCTTTGTGCCAGCTTGATTGGTCTGGAGGGGCGACCAAGTTTGCACTTATTGTTTCAGATATGAGCGCTGTTGTTTTTGCCAATATGCGGGCAGGATTGGGCTTCTTGTCATTAAAAATACAGTTATTCCTAGCTAACTATATTTGCCAACTAAGGGTAGCTGGGATGAATTTCCACATACGGATGATATTGTTTTTTCCTTTCTTAGGAAAAGGATAACATTTTACCCAGTTTTTTTGAAGAGAGGATAGCTGATCAAAAGTCTCTTCAATTTTCATTGGTCTGACTATCTGAGTCCAACAGCTTTGAGCGAGGGGGCAGTGGAAGAATAGGTGGTGGCTACTCTCCTCCTCAGCGCGACAGAAGCAACATATTGATGGCCCCAAGATCCCTCTTTTCCTTAGATTTTCAGCTGTGAGCACCTTTCCTTTGAGGAGAGTCCAATTGAAATGTTTGACCTTTGGTATGCATTCTGATTTCCATACAGTTGTGAAGAGGTTCCATTTGGCTGTTGAAATGGATGCCTGGAGGAATTTGTAACCTTCTTTGACAGTGAATTTCCCACCGGTTGGGTCCCATATATACCTATCTTCAGCCCCTCTGTTGGTGGGTGCAGCTCCTGTGAGGGAGACCTTAAGATTAAGCCATAGATCTCTGAGTTCATTGGGAATTTGAAGGTCCTTCCAGCCCTGCCAGGTATTTTGATCCCATATTGAAATATCGTACAAGGAGGTTAAGTTTTTAGCTTCCATCCAAATGTGCAGAGGCCTGAGATTTTGGAGGTAGTTTCTTGGACTGGCGCCCATGATTCTATCAGTCCAAATATTGACCTCCTTGCCGCTTCCAGGTACTTTGGAAATGTTCTCTCTGAACTGTGGAAGGACTTTTTTAATTAGCTTCCAAACAGGGGTGCAAGATCTTTCAGCTATTGTTTCGGAAAGTAGATTAGAATTTGGTCCATTCAGGTATTTCCTCTTCAATACTTCCACCCACCAAGAGCCTTTGCCGGTGAGGATTCTCCAAATTAGTTTAAAGCCCATAGCCCGGTTGGAGAAGCTCGAAATTTTAATGGCTAGCCCACCTTTGTTATAGGGAAGGATGACTTGATCCCATTTGACAAGGCTAAATTTCTTAGATTCTTTCTTTCCCCCCTGCCAGAGGAAACTTCTCATTAATAGTTCCATGTGCTTATGTGTACTAGCGGGAGCCAAAGTGACCGCATATTGGTAGATGGGGAGAGCGGAGAGGACAACCTTTATAAGGGTCGTTCTACCTGCCAGAGTTAGCCAAGAAACTCCCCAACTTTGAAGGAGACCTCTCATATTTTCTATGTGTTTGGCCCAGATCTCAGCCTTGACTATTTCTTTGGCTAAAGGCAGACTAAGATAAGAGAAGTAACTCCAATTCCTTTGCACTGGGATGTCCAGAATCAAGGAGATTCTTTGCCTGATTTGGTCAGAGACATTCCAGGTGTAGATCTTGCATTTTTTGTTATTCAGCATCCCTCCAGAGGCAGCTAGGAAGGCATCCAAGACTTTCTTGAATCTTTTTGCCATTAGGCTTGAGGCTCCCCCAATGAGAAGGGTGTCATCCGCAAAGAGCGAATGATTAATCTCTTTAGTCCCTCTTTCTATACCAATTCCAGTGATCTCTTTTTGCTTGCGGAGTTTTTCTAAGTGAATACTTAGAGTTTCCGCCATAATGATGTATAAGAAAGGGGAGAGAGGGCAGCCTTGCCTCAATCCCCTGGTGCTTCTAAAATACCTGCTAGGCCAGCCATTAATCAGAGGAGCAGTCCAAGGATTGGAGATACATCCAGAGATGATGCTTATAAAGTTTTTTGAAATCCCGAAATTTTTGAGAAATGCTGTTAAAAAGTGGTGGTCGACTCTATCGAAAGCGTTTGCCATATCGAGTTTGATTATCATTCCTCGTTCCTTCCTGCTGATGCTGCTATGAATTGCCTCTTGAATAAGTATGACATTATCTGTGATTTGCCTGTGGGGAACAAATCCCCCTTGGTTCTCTGAGATTAAATGAGGAAAGAGCTTTTTGAGCCTATTGGCAAGAATTTTGGTTACAATCTTATAAGAAACATTACAAAGGGAAATTGGCCGGAAGCGGTTAAAAGAACGAGGGTTAACGTCCTTAGGGATGAGAGCAAGATGTGAGGATTTTGTGTTTTCTCCCATCTTGTGATTTTTAAAAACGTTTTTGACCATCCGCACAAAGTCTCTTTTGATTGTGTCCCAATGGTTTCGGTAAAAGGCCACCGTAAAACCATCAGGGCCCGGAGCCTTGTCCTGTTGCATACTAAAGGTTGTCGCCTTGATTTCCTCTTCTGTGACCTCCTGATCCAGATCTCTGTTTTGAGAGTCTAAGATTTTGTTCTCTACTGCACTAAGAAAGTCAGAGCTGTCCAACTGCTGGGGGACTGCTGCTAGAAGAGATTTAAAGTGATTGAAAGCCGCCTCCTTAATTTCATCTTGATCGCTGTACTCTTTCCCTTCTGCCTCTATTTTATCTATCTGATTCCCGGCGCACCTGAGCTTTATGTTATTGTGGAAGAAAGAGGTATTTTTGTCTCCAACCCTCAGCCATAGGCACCTCGATTTCTACCTTTGTTCCTCTTCCTCAGCTCTATTTTGTCTATATAGCTCCCTGTACATTTCATTTTCATGGATTATATCTTCATTTGTGGGTTGGTTGTTCTCCTTTTCTTTGTTCCACTACTCCATCTGCATATACAGATCCGCTTTTTTCCTCTTCTCCATTGCTGCGTTTTCCTTGGCCCAATGTTTAATGACTGCTCTTAGGGATTTTAATTTGGTTTCCCAGATGTAGTGAGGCGATCCCAAAACTTCCTTTGCCCATTGATTTTGAACGAGGGAGTGGAAGTCTTCTTTATAATCCCAGATTTTATTGTATTTGAAGGGGAGGGGCCCCAAGTTTCTCCCTTTTTCCATATTCATCACCACAGGTTTGTGATCGGAGGCCGAAGCTTGAATGATTTTGCTCTTGATGGAAGAGAAGCTTGCTGCGATTCTTTCCTGCACGAGAAATCTGTCTAACCTCTCTTTGATATTGTGACAGCCTGTTCTTTTGTTACTCCACGTATATTTCTCGTTGAAGGGAGGTATGTCAATGAGATTATGAGACTGGATTATAGCCTCCAACGCCTCTCTTGAGGGGTCCGAATGATAGTTTCCTCCGAGATTTTCATCCACATTTATTATGAGATTCAGATCTCCCAGAATTATGCTCCTCTCGTGGGAGGACTGTAAGTCTAAGGATAATGAGTCCCAGCATGTTTCTTTGTCCCGATAATGGTTTGGAGCGTAGATGTTGTATATGTTGTAGACTTCTTGAGAGGCTTTGTTTCTGAGTTCTGTTCTTATCCACCAATTGCAAGATTGGAGGTTGATGTGAGTCCATTTATTCTTGTTCCAGAGTGTTCCTATACCTCCTGAGCCACCTTCTGAACCTATTGAGTAACCTTCAAAATTTTTGAATCGTTTGACTCGTTTTTGAAAATCTTGGTCTGAGATTTTGGTCTCCTGGATGAGGACGAAGTCTGGCTGCTCCTGATTTATTAAGTCATGGACTGCATTTATTTTTGAGGAGGAGCCCATCCCCCTACAGTTCCAAGAGACCAGATTCATCATTTACCAGTTTTTGGGTGAGACCCGCTCCTCTCCTTTGTTTTTTCTCCGCTTCCTTTTTGCCTGTCTAGATAGGAGTCCATTGGTTGCTGTGCTCCAGTAGCCATCTCTTTTGCTGCTGCCTCGTCTCTAAGTTCCTTATTTGACTTTTTGCCTGCCTTTCTTGGGGGATCTGAGGGAAGACTGGTTTCTTTAAGCTTGTTTTTGGTGAGTATTCTCTCTATTGTTGGAGGAGGGGAGGGCAGAGGGATCGAGGGTGGGGAGATGACAGCTAATGAGTTATCGTGAGGGGAAGGGGGAGGGGAAGACGGATCTTCAACTTCCAAGGATTCAAAAGGGTTGGAGGTGGAGGGAAAGGACGAAGCTGAGCTAGGGGGGGGGGAGGAGGGGGAGGGGGGAGGTTTTCCAGGGAGGGCTTAGAGCTAGGCCCTTGAGAGGAAGAAGATTTTTTCTTTTTTACTTGTTCCCAGTGGCCGTCCGGAGATTCTTCATTTTCAGTGGATTCATTTAATTTTGATTTGCTACATCTATTTGCAAAGTGTCCATATTCGTGACATACCTTGCATTTGAAGGGCAGTTGCTCGTAGTCCAGCTGTTGGATGTGCGTCCATTGGTCGACCTTGATCTTGATGGCTTCCGGCAGGCCTTTCCCAAGATCTACTTCTACGCAAATCCTGGCGCACGCATGCATGTTCTCCCTTGGCTCAGATCTGTTGATATATTTGCTGACTGCATTCCCTATTGCCTTTACTGATTCGTCCCCCCAACAATGGAGCGGCACGTGTGGGAGGCGGACCCAAATCGGAACTGCGTTTGGGATGTCCATTTCCGGATCGAAATTTGGTGTCCATCTGTTCAGGTAGAGGCCTCTTGATTTCATGAAGTAGGGGCCGTTTCTGAATATGAGATTCATGTCCTCTTTTGTTTCGAAGATGAATGTATAATAGCCCCTTCCACAAAATCTGATGGCTATTTTCCCTTGGGTCATTGCGTTCCAGTTGCGCTCCACCCATTTTTGGACTGATCTTGGAGAAGGCCAAAGGCCGGTGAACTGTCCTACGAGACCTCTTTCAGCGAGGGTGATTGCTGATTTCCTTGGCATGGATGGAGGGAGAGATAGCTCGGGGATTTCATCCAGTTTCTTGATAAACTTAGAGACAGAGGGGCGAGTTCTTGAAGAGGCATTGTCAAGGATCAGGGAAGCGAAGAGTTCTTTGTGGTTCTCTGGATCTGGAGGGGGGGGCGTTCCCAGCCATTCAGACTGAGAAGCCATCTCAAAAGGGCGAGAGCAGAGAGAGGGCCCCAGCGTAGGGCCGGGCAGGAGGCCCAAGGGCGGAAGCGCAACACGCAGGAGAAAGGAAGGTTGCGCAGGAGAAAGTACATACAACAAACGGAAAGCTCTAAAGACTACATAAGATATCGATAATTACATGATTACGTTGAGTGCAATTGAGTAACATAAAGTTTATTATATTTACGCATCATTACGCTGATATGCATATATTCTAAGATAATATGCTATTGTTTATGGAATCTTAATTTTATTAACAATTTTGTCTTACTATACTGCTAATGTCTTATGTACACAGAGATCTATCTTACAACCAGTTTTCTGGAGCTCTTCCAGGATGGCTGAACAGTTTGACAGTGTATGCAAATAGGATTAATTTCTGATATGAAGTCATCAGTTGACTTTTTAAACTAATTTGATATAATTGTCCGTTATTATTAGTAACTTCCTTCTTTACTAGTAAATGTCAGTGTCTATTGTTGGGCAATCAACACGCCTTTTTCTATCACCTACATTGCACAATTTATAATATGTTATATCATGACATGCAGGAATCTGGTAGGAAATTACTTCGCAACAAATGAAATAGATAATAGGTAGCCACGCCCTCTTTCTATCTCATATTTTATTTAAGAGCAAAGACAGATGAAAAATACTGAGTTAATATTGAAAAATATTGTTTGATTTCACCGGCTAAAGGGGAAAATGCTAGAATTTAATAGACTATACAAAATCATCGGTCTAATATTTATTCAGGATATAAGCAACCGGGCATGAGTCTGAAACCTGTGTCCTAATATCCTGATTTTTTATCTTTTATATTTTTCAGAATATTAAGTGGTGTTTCTTTTCGACTATAATCATCGTGAATAATCATTATAATTGGTAATTACCAACAACTTCGCTCTTACAGATTTTCTGGGAGAGGATTAGGTTGCCTCCAACGGACCTTTCCTTGCAATGGAGCTCCACGTTGTGAGTTATTTTAACCTCTTCCCTTTTAAGTACAAAAGTTGCATTTTACATAGGGTCATCTGTTTTATTCCTATGCAGTAGTGTGTATATAGGATCCTGCACTTGCAAATTGGGGGTAACTATTCATGTAAAGTGGGTTTTATTAATGAAGGCAACAACTTTAAGGTTTTCACTTTCTCTTCTCTTTTTTTTTTTGTTTTGTTTGTGCTATGTTTTCAAATGCATGATTTCTTTTATTTATAAAATTACCTTTTATAATTCAACATAGTGAATATGTTTTTCTCATGGCCCATTAAACCTTTGATCTTTCTTGTTGGTTTCTATTGAGAAGATTCAGCAATGAGCTGTTTGCAGAATTTGATACAATTTTCAGATTTGTCCTCCATTTTGATTGTTTTACCCGTGGCCATAATTAATTTTGTTATAGCCCTATCTTTGTCTTATATCTTAATATGTTAATGTTGATAATAGATACCAACAATAAGATTCTTCCCTAATGCTTCCTACATAAGAGAACCTTCCCTTTGGTCATTAGTGATACCATTTATTTAAAATGTTTTTCTAAAACTTAGTCACTCTGCTATATTTTGTGGAAAGATGTATAGAAAGGAAGAGAGAATGATTCATACACCCTTGGGGCATTACACATCCTTCTCATCATTAAATAAATTTTACATAAGTCAAGAATTTTCCAAAATCACCTAAAACTAACCACTTCTAAATATATCTAGGATTTGCATGATTTTTTAAAAATATCTTGACTAATAGTGTATAAAAATATCTTTCTAAAAGTGACTCAGACTGACAACTAACTATCTGACTACTTCACTTAACAAGATATTTCATTCTTTAACACTCCCTCTTAATCTCAACTATTACATTCACTAGTACTAACAACTCCCCCTTAATTATGACCACTACTACCTGTTGGTCTCAACTAGGCTTACAATACTTATACCATTTCAATTTTTTTTTTTTTTTACTTCTGCATGTTGATCCACAACGCTACTTTGCACAAGTCTTTTCTTCCTATTGCTCCAAAACTTTGTATTCCACATACTTTTTACTCTTCTTTAATAGTTCCTTGTCTTTAGTGTCGTCTTTATCTGATTCTTTGTCTCATCTAGTTGTACCTTGGCTACCGTTGACTGAACTTTTCTGTCAATTACTATAAGATCAAAAACAACATATTCATGTTCTTTCATCTTCTCTTCCACTGCCACAGAGTCTTCAAGAACTCTGATGGTTTCCTTGATTTCTTCTACTGAATTTTTTGTTGTAGTTATTGTAGCTTTTCCATAACCACTTTCCTTTATCATACTTGGTGTTTGAAAGTCACTCTTCAAGAAACACTAACTCAACTTCAATTCAAGTTTCACTACTAAGTTATCCTCACCTGATACTGCCACTATAAAGACAATTTTAATTTCATCCTCCACATGTTTTTTATGTAATGTTCCTTCCTAAATTATTTTGGAACATGATTAATTTCTACATTTTGGGGCCAATTTTGGAGGTGACGGGGCCCATTTCATTTTTATTAGAAGACTTAGGAGTTAGAAGTAAGTTACTTTGGGATTTTGTTAATAGCATCTGGGGCCACCCACACAAGGAAATACACACTCCCTAAGCCAATGGTTCGAAATGAATTAGAGGGAAAATCGAAGGTTTAGTGAGGGACCCACGAAGGAGGGAAAAAGGCTCCACGAAATCTATAAAAAGGAGGCAACACTCTTCATTTGACGCCTTTTTGGCATATTGATTTCTCTTTGGTTGCTCGAGCTGCTTAGTCGAGTAACTTGTTGTACAGCAAGAGTTCTTCAACCGAAGAGCTCACCCTTTTTTTAGGGTACTTCAACTGCCACCCTAGGAAGGTTTTTCTTCATTCTTCTGGAGGAGGATTTCATTGTGGTTTCCAGCAGTTGCATTCATCTCCAGGTGGTGCGTATTACTGGAGAAATCAGTGAAGAGGAGGCTGAGTTTTCTTGTGCTGTCTTGCAGTGGAGTTTGGTTGGGAGATTTTCTGGAGAGGAGGCATAGGAAGGTTGCTATCATTTTAGAGAGTTTGGGAGCTGGAGGAGGGTGCTTCTTAGCAGTGTGACTTTCGCACTTCCTGGGCTAGCGCAGAGGCAACATTGGCGCACATGCGGGAGGTAGAGCATCAGTCTTTAAGGCTGAACTTTGCCGGGGGAGCTAAGGGAACCATTTGTGGAGGAGATTCCTACATTTCCGGAGCTTGGGAGGAGGTTTTTGCCCGTATTCGTTGTAGATTGTATTCTTGAGGAGTTTGGGGGGCGTAGGGCATATTGGGGGCCGAATTTGGGAGGTTGGATTCAGACCAAAACCTTTCTGGGTTTTTGTGAGTTTTGCTCACAGAGATTGGGGCTAATTTTGTAACATTTTTCGAGCAGTGGAAGTGGGTTTTCTTGCAGTTCCTTTTGAGTCAATAGTGTAGTTTTCTGGGCAGCACAGAGCATTAGAGGAGCATTCATTTTCGAGTGCTTGATATCATTGTATCATCACCTGGGTTTTGTCATGCTTGCCATTGAGGCAAGCCCAGGTGCATTCCTCCATACTATTGTACTTGTTCCATTGATTAATAAAATGGCTTAGTTGGTTCTACTTTTGGAGTTTTTATGACCATTTGCTCGTTGAAAATTTTTGTGTATAAAATCGTTTTTCTTTGCATATCATTATTTATTTAAGTTTGGAACATTACAGTGGTATCAAAGCATGATCTTGGCCCAGCTGTGGGTAACCAGTAAGATCATGGGAGATTTGGGCATGTATGCACAGTGACGGGTTACACCGTACACCACCCATGGCTCAAGGGAGATTTAGTATGTAGGAATTCTGGGGTGGAATCCATTGAAATGATGAGAGGTTGGCTCAGTTGAGGAAGGTGTGAGACCAGATCCATCCCTGTCCTTACAGTAGAGACACTAGAGGTGCACAAGCCATGGGAGTACGACCATCTACACCATGTGGGGAAAGTCAACAGAATGAGGGAACCATATCTCGTAAAAAGGAGCAGGCAGGCCAAGGACACTTAGAGGGTGAGTCAAGGAGACGATTTTGCTGGTGGAGACCTGGTTTTAAACATCATGGGCCTGAGGAGGAGGTCGAGGGTATGCAGGGTCATGAGGAGCACATCGATATACCCAGTGTAGAACAAGAGTCACCATTGTTGGAGACCTCTTTGATGGCACCAGTTGACACCTTGACGGAGAAACTGGAGCATACACCCATAGAGCCATTTGATGATGTGGTGTCTGTCATTGCTGAGGTGCCATTTGTTTTTGAGGTATCCATTGATGAGGTGTCTAAGACCGTGTCTAGATTTTCAGGTGATGGCAGCGCACAACAAATTAGGGAGGAGTCGAGGGACACATCCATTAGTGAGGTGCTGATGGGCACAGAGGCACCTAGATCTGTGACGGAGTTCTTAGATGACAACTACCTACAACAGTATGGAGATCACCTTGAGAAGCATGAGCTAGATGAGGATGTTATGCTCGATGAGCTACTTGTGGAGGGACAACTCAGGACTCTTCTTGTGCCCATGGTAGAGGGGTGTTAATTTTAGGTATGTTCTATGCTAGAGCAATTTATTTCAATTTCGTTTCCACGTTAGCAATCACATCAGCATAAAGTAAACTACAGATAGAACATAAATATAAATCGCAGAGGACAAGCCAAGACAAGAGGACACAAGATGTGGCGCTAGCCAGGGACAAACCCCACAATGTGGGGAAACCCTTGATCAATTCTTCTTTTATGTTCTTCAAAGTTCAACAGAGAAAGTGAGAGAGATAGTACATTTACAATAGAAGTCAATCACGTTGACTTTTGATATTGGCATGAGATCAGTTGAAGACATATTGCTTCAACTGATTATCTAAGGTGACTCGTTCACCTATCATAGTGTTGCATCTCGTCTATTTGCTGCACATTATCGTGTGACACCTTGTTGTACTGTCACATGTGTTGAACCTTGATGACTGAGCTTCTCTCATCTTCATGCTGCTCATCATGCTGCATCTTCCATGGTCTTATTCATCATCAAGCTGCCCATGCTCATGATCTCATTCATCATTATGTTGCCCATGCTCATATCATCATGCATCATTATGCTACCCATGCTCATATCATCATGCTGCTTATTATGCTACCCATTATCTCATACATCATGCTGCCTATTATGCTGCCCATGCTCATATCATCATGCTACTTATTATGCTGCCCATTATCTCATACATCATGTTGCCTTCCTTCGGAGACAAATGCTTCGGTTGTTTCGACAGTTCCCGGTAGTTCCAGCTTTTCTGGTAGTTCCAACAGTTTCGGCATTTCCGGCTTTTCTGGTATTTCCAACTTTTCCGGCGTTTCCAGCTTTTCTGGCAGTTCCGGCTTTTCCGACTTTTCGGCAGTTTCGGCAGTTCCGGCTTTTTCAGCTTTTTCGGCTATTCCGGCTTTTCCGGCAATTCCAGCTTTTTTGACTTTTTCGGCTTTTCTGGCAGTTCCAGCTTTTCCGGCTTTTCCTTAGGATCTCTCCTCCTACTAAAACCCAAAGACAAGTAGAGAGAGGAAGAGATCCAAGTGTGTGTAGAAATGACTTGAAGTCTTGTTCTATTCATACTAAAACGTAGAGGTTGAATAAACATGACTGTTGGGCTTCTCAGCCTACATAAGTTGATGGCCGACTTAACAATTTGTCCATAACATAAATAAATTCATAACTTCATAAATACTTATCGGAATCGGAGTTTGGCCCTAGTTGCCAATTTTAACACTCCCTCTCAACTAGGGAGAACTCCATCCGCTGATCCATATGTCCAACTGTACTATCTCTGCCATCAGTGCCCTGCACTGCTCTGCTGGCTCTGCTCAGCTCTTCTCAGCTCTGTTGGCTCTGCTCTGCTCAGCTGTCCTGGCTCTGCTCTGCTCTACTCAGCTGTCCTGGCTCTGCTCTGCTCTGCTCAACTCTACTGGCTCTTCTTAGCTCTGCTGGCTTTGCTCTGCTGTGCTCAGCTCTGCTCTACTTTGCTCAGCTCTGCTTAGCTCTGCTCTACTCTGCTCACTCTGCTCTGCTCAGCTATGCTCAACTTAGCTCTACTGAACCATGAAGAAGAAGAATTGATCGAGAATGTCTGATACCATTCTCCACTGACCCGAAGTCAGTCTCAGAGTGCGTACCACTGGTCCCAGACCAGTCTCAACCGACCGAAAGTCAACGTCATAGAGGGTACCACTGCTACTACTGGTCCCAAACCAGTATCATCAGTCTCAAAGAGTGTACCACTGGTTCCATATCAATCTCAGCTGACCTGAAGTCAGTGTCATAGCATGTACCACTCTCACTGGTCCCAGACAAATCTTCCACTGACCCTAAGTCAATCTCAGAGTATGTACCACTGATCCCAGACCAGTCTCAACCGACCCGAATTCAGCATCATAGTAGGTACAGCTCCTACCACTAGTCCTAGACCAGTATCATTGATCCTAGATCAATGAAGGTCATCCTAGCATAGGGAGTACAGTAGTACAACGATGCATCCATCGGTACTACTATGGTCCCTATCCTCATTTCCCTTCTCATTGATCAGATGAGAGGTACTTCCCATGAGTCCCACACTGCATGGGTAGGATGCCTCGACAGGAGAACTTAATCAATTCTATCCTCATAGGAGAACTAATCATCCTGCTACACAATCGCCATGGAGAACACATCATCCAGGCCTCACAGGAGAACTAATCATCCTGCTACACAATCATCATGGAGAACACATCATCCAGACCTCACAGGAGAACTAATCATCCTGCTACACAATCATCATGGAGAACACATCATCCAGACCTCACAGGAGAATTAATCATCCTGCTACACAATCGTCATGGAGAACACATCATCTAGACCTCACAGGAGAATTAATCATCCTGCTACACAAACGTCATGGAGAACACATCATCCAGACCTCACAAGAGAATTAATCATCTTGCTACACAGGAGAGTGAATCATCCTGTCCCACAAGAGAGCGAATCATCTTGTCCCACAAGAGAGTGAATCATCTAGTTCACAGGAGAGTGAATCATCCTATCCATGGGACAGCGAATCATCCTGTCCCACAAGAGAGTGAATCATCTTGTCCCACAAGAGAGTAAATCATCTTTCCCACAGGAGAGCGAATCATCCTGTCCCAGTGCGCACCAGTAGGGGAGGGTGAGTCACCCTGTGGTCGTATGTTTCTGCAGTAAGAACCACAAGCCCCCAGAGCTCCCAGAGCTCAATGTATATAACATACAGGACCCTTGTATAAGGGTCTCTTGATGACTCCAAGTCGTTCGGGAAAATCACAGATTTGATCTTTCCCCCGAGGCTTAGACAAAGTGTAGCGACTTATACATCATCTCATAGTGATGGAGCTTCCTTGCTTATAGACTTACCATATTCCTCAATAATCGAATCCCACCTCTGGTTGTCACAGAGAATCACAGTGGTACAAACAACTCACTTGAAGAGCTTCCCCAACCAGGCAGCTTCATACGAGATCATACTCGTAGATATGTATCCGGTCTCAGCGGTGCTTATAACAACTGACTTCTGCTTCCTGCTCATCCATGATATCGAAGCAGAATCCAAAGAGAAATAGTACTAAGAAGTTCTCTAATGATCCTCCACATTGCCTGCCCAATCAGCATTCAAATAATCATGTAGTTTCATATTTCCGGCAGTGTATCTCAATCCATGAGAGATTGTGCCCCGAAGACATCTTAGAAGATTCTTGGCACCAATCCAGTGAGGTTCAACCAAATATGAGCTCACCATGCTAACTGCAAAACATATGTTCGGACAGAAGTTCACCAAGAACATCAACGTGAATGAGTTTATGAGATTTAGAGGCATTTCCCAAATCTGGTCCGACATCACTACCATATAACTTTTGAAAGTTAAGATCCTCAAGGTAGTCACAGGCTTGCAATTCACCATTCCACATCTGGAATCCAACTCCCTCTGACTTCTACAAATGAAAGGGTCTGCACCTGTTAGAAGTAGTCGTCCTCATAAGGTGCTGGTATGAGAGGTCTATCATCCACAACCTTCAGATGATTTGGATCCATTTCAGTCCTAGTGAATCTCAGCTTTATCAGACAACTATCGATCCTCTCATACTATGCCTGGGGTGTTTTGCTTCAAGCCATAGAGGGCTTTCTTCCACCTGCATATGGGATATTCCTGATTATCAATCTTAGACCCCTTAGGTTGTTCCAGGCCTGTGGACCTGCTACATGAGGGGAATGGTCCCCTTGTAAGATTTTCCTTTGTTACATCTCAGACATGTACTTTCATGCTCCTTTTGAATTCAGACAACCCTGTCACCATCTGACTCACAGACCTTCGGTGCTACGTGACAATGGACACGGTCCCTAGTGGACTTCCTGCAATTTGATACAACCCTGAATTCAAAAACATCTTTGAAAATTCTATTTCCAAACATGTACCTTTCCATCGATGAGTGCCACCCTGAAACCTTTGACTTCCATTTCCGAGATGTACACCAGGTTCTTCTTGCGATCAGGTACATAAAAGTGATTTTGGGTTCCTTGCTTTCTTTGAAGAGTCGACCATTTCCTTGATGACCTGCATTACCTTCGGACACTCCTTCGCATAATGGCCGAACTTATTGCAACCAAGGCATCCGCCTTTCCTTCCACCCTTAGATCCGAAATTCCCAATGAAGTGATCTTTAGATGGGCCATCAGAAACTTCTGCTACGCTATTCTGATAATATGTTCTGCTTCGATTTCACCCTTTGTGAACTTAGAAGAGAGATGTGGAACCCATTGATCCTTTTGTCTTGTCCCTATTGTCTTTGGTGATTTCTCTTTCACTCTTGCTTGGGCATTGTCTTCACCTCAGCTCTGATACCATGTTAATTTTAGGTATGTTCTATGCTAGAGCAATTTATTTCAATTTCTTTTCCACATTAGCAATCACATTAGCATAAAGTAAACTGCAGATAGAACATAAATATAAATAGCAGAAGACAAGCCAAGACAAGAGGACACAAGATGTGGCGCTAGCCAGGGACAAACCCCACAATGTGGGGAAACCCTTGATCAATTCTTCTTTTATGTTCTTCAAATTTCAGCAGAGAAAGTGAGAGAGATAGTACATTTACAATAGAAGTCAATCACTTTGACTTTTGATATCGGCATGAGATCAGTTGAAGACATATTGCTTCAACTGATTCTCTAAGGTGACTCATTCACCTATCATAGTGCTGCATCTCGTCTATTTGCTACACATTACCGTGTGACACCTTGCTGTACTGTCACATGTGTTGAACCTTGATGACTGAGTTGCTCTCATCTTCATGCTGCTCATCATGTTGCATCTTCCATGGTCTTATCCATCATCAAGTTGCCCATGCTCATGATCTCATTCGTCATTATGTTGCCCATGCTCATATCATCATGCATCATTATGCTACCCATGCTCATATCATCATGCTGCTTATTCTGTTGCCCATTATCTCATACATCATGCTTCCTATTATGCTGCCCATGCTCATATCATCAGGCTGCTTACTATGCTGCCCATTATCTCATACATCATGCTGCCTTCCTTCGGAGACAAATGCTCCGGCTATTTCGGCAGTTCCCGATAGTTCCAGCTTTTCCGACATTTCCAGCTTTTCTGGCTTTCCTGGCTTTTCCGACTTTTCTGGTATTTCCGACTTTTCCTGCGTTTCCGACAGTTCCGACAGTTCCATATTTTTCGGCTTTTCCGGCAGTTCTAGCTTTTCCGGATTTTCCGGCTATTCCGGATTTTCCATATTTTCCGGCTTTTCCGGCTTTTTTGGATTTTTCGGGTTTTCCTTAGGATCTCTCCTCCTACTAAAACCCAAAGACAAGTAGAGAGAGGAAGAGATCCAAGTGTGTGTAGAAATGACTTGAAGTCCTCTTCTATTCATACTAAAATGTAGAGGTTGAATAGACATGACTATTGGGCTTTTGAGCCTACATAAGTTGCTGGCCGACTTAACAATTTGTCCATAACATAAATAAATTCAAAACTTCATAGATACTTATCAGAATCGGATGATCTTTAGATCAATCCTACACCTCTCAATGAGAGGGATCCAATAAAAATATTAGCTACCATAAATAATATGACCCACATGGAGTTTGGCCCTAGTGGCCAATTTTAACAAGGGGGATGGGCAATCATATGTTGGACTTGCCATCGACGGGGAGCAGATAAATGCATAGGCAGCCAACAAAGTTGCAGTCCTTCCAGACAATAAATCTCTTCAGGCTTACATAGATGGGGCATGCAATATTGTTAAGTTACCTTTGCACGTTGGAGGGAGATTGGCTGGGTTACCTAGACAGGTTGTATATGATGACCATGCTAGTGAGACAAGGTGACATGAGTTGCGTAGGGCACAACACTCGCATGATGGACTTGCTATGTACTCGGGGACTCTTGCATTTGATCCCTCTCATGGGGTTGGGTGGCAAGAGATATTGAGTTGGTACCTGATAGGGCTGACTAGGTTTTTGGATACATCCATGATCGAGAGAATAGTTCAGCAGGGGTCATGGTTTGCCAGAGGGGCATGAGGGCTGGATCATCGTTTGGACCCAAGTGGGACTCCCCACCACTCCATGGATTGGGTCGATCATGGTATTAGCAGGATGGCGGATCCAATGATTGGACTCACCCCCATTCTCATATTCCCACCAGAGTTTTGGACAACACTAATGATAGGTCGAATAAACAAAGTAGTAGGCAGACTCCATGATTTGTCTCGGCATGTTGGCCAGATGTGGGGGCATAGGATGATCAGTGTCTGTTGGCAGGAGTTTTTCGGAGGAGGTGGCATTGGTAGGCCACCAGATAGTGCCTTCTATGGAGTTGGGGATTCCTCACACTTGTGTAGGGAACAGAGGACATCGAGGAGCAGAGCAGCAGTGGCATCACTACTAGTGCCTAGAGATTCGTTTCTTTGGCCCCTCAAGGAGGGTTTGGAGGGGAGATTCCCTCATCAAAGAGCATCGTGATGGAACGGGGGAGGTGATGATACAGGATGGGTGTGGGTCGATGCATATGGACACAACTTTAGGCCATCAAATCCAGGGATGGGTAGGAGCATCTAACGTGGAGCATTGGTCTGTAGATAGGCAGGGAGACGCATGGGGGTGCACCATAGTATACTGGAATGCGTTGCGGAGTGAGAGTGCCTCACATCGCATTACGTATATGAGGGGAGTGACAGGTGCAACGACATAGGTGGGACACATGACAGTACAAGACGGTATAACCATAGCTGGGAGTATCTAGTGGTGTACTGAGATAGGTTGCGGCGTACAGTGGCATGTTGAGGAGTGCTATGATACTGAGTGGTATGTAGTGGCAGATGATGCGTTGTAGTGGATGCTTGGAGTGTTGCCTCCTAGGAGACTTATGGACAGGGCCACTACGTGTACCATTGGATGCAACCCACCTAGGATCGATGAGGACACTGTTGAGCATCTGGGGACACCATGTTTATTGGAGGCAGGGCTTCGAGGAGGTTATCAACAGATCCAAGATAGAGAGGGGGTCATCTGTAGGATTACTCTTGAGCATTTCGGCGAACTCTTGACCATACCCATCCTCCTCCGGTGTTGTTTACACTTGTAGAGTGTTTGTTTGTTGCCCCTTGACACTCTCCATTCATCCAACAGGGATTGGGAGGCTCACCCTAGGCAATTGGATGAGACCTCTCGTATCATAAGATGGGAGGAGACTCTCTAGTTGAGACACTTGATAGGTGCACGAGTTGACGAATACAGGCTTAGGGATGGTTTGGTTGATTGTCGAGGTAGTATATGTTCCACCCCTGGGCTCACACTTGAGGAGATGACTGAGAGGGAGTTGCATGTTGTTTTTCAGCTACACAACTCGAGGCATTGGGGGAGCATGAGGTGCAATGGATGGTAGTCCTTATCGGCAGAATGATGTCGAGGCTTCTAGTAGCACTCGAGCACATCATCAGGAGCTGGAATAATAGATCTTGCTATGTGATTTGGTAGGTGCAGAGCAGTCGGTTATTTGGGACACAGGTTCTTGATGCTCAGTGTCTACCTATTGGATACCTACAGGAGACAAAGATGGGTCACAGAGGGGTCCCAACAGCTAGCAACATAACACAGCAGCAGGCAAAGAGGATTTGGGGTTGTGGACATCCAGTATGGTTATGGGATCCAGGGATCCAGTGGATTGCTGGTGTACTCCACTCCTCAGTGAGCTTGGTCAGAATAATAGGCAAACTGATTCATTCACAGGTAGACACATGGGGAATCACCATAGGGCGAGGCTGATTGTTGCTCAAGATTGGAGCCAGCCATGGGGCGATAGGTGCTGGCACTATTGAGGAGCTTTGGTAGGTTGGGCCTAACCTCGATCATCACATAGATTGTGGCTGAGAGTTATGCAAGAGGAGGTTATGGTATGAGCGTGCGAGACAATTAGTGATGACCAGGGTGTCACAGGGTCAACAAGATAGTTTCTTGCTACGTTGGCATAGGACCCTAGTATCACAGTACTTAGCGGTTCAGCTACCCATAAGGGTGAGATTGTCTCTACAGGAGAGGGTCATCCAGATTTTCCACTGGGTTTCTGTGATTCACTGATGGTGTGGGAGACTTCATCAGAATGGTAGGATGGCCAGCAAGAGGATTTCAGGAGGAGATCGTGCAAGAGAGGCTTCATTGGCATCGAGATTGAGTTGTATCTTCCGGGGCCCACAATCAGAGTGCATGGGGTGGACTATTCAGTAGGGCAGCTTCATGAGGATTTGGACAGAGTTTTATATCGTCATGATACTCTACTTATTGGCAGTAGACAGAGGGGTTCTGACGCCCCTATCTGGCAGGATAGTGAGTGGAGCAAAGGGTGCTTTACGTTGATTAGGTTGTCTTGGGATCCTAGTATCGAGGGACTCCTTCATTATATGATAGTAGAGAGATCAAGGACAATCCAATGGCATATTTGGGACCTTGGTGAAGTTTGGAGAGACAGTGGGGATCCACAGTCAGAGAGGGTGCTTGTTCAGGCACTGCTTGAGGACAAGCAATTTTTGGTGCATTGGAGGAGCTTGCCAGATGAGGATGCTACTTGGGAAGGCGAGCATGTACTTGAGCATCCAACATTGAAGTTGCTTGGGAACACACAACATTTGGGAGGCGAGGACTGTAATGTCCCTTCCTAAACTATTTTGGAACAGGACTAATTTCTACATTTTGGAGCCAATTTTGGAGGTGATGGGACCCATTTCATTTTTATTAGAAGACTTAGGATTTATAAGTAAGTTACTTTGGTATTTTGTTAGTAGCATCTGGGGCCACCCACACAAGGAAATATGCACTCCCTAAGCCAATGGTTCGAAATGCATGAGAGGGGAAATCGAAGGTTTAGTGAGGGGCCCACGAAGGAGGGAAAAAGGCTCCACGAAATCTATAAAAAGGAGGCAACACTCTTCATTTGACATCTTTTTGGCTTATTGATTTCTCTTTGGTTTCTCACGCTGTTTAGCCAAGTCACTTGTTGTTCAACAAGAGTTCTTCAAGCAAAGAGCTCACCCTTTCTTCTGAGAACTTCGAGTGCCACCCTAGGAAAGTTTTTCTTCATTCTTCTGGAGAGGATTTCATTGTGGTTTCCATCAGTTGCATTCATCTCCAAGTGGTACATATTACTGGAAGACGTAGTGAAGAGGAGGGTGAGTTTGCTTGTGATGTCTTACAGTGGAATTTGGTTTAGAGATTTTCCGGAGAGGAGGCATAGGAGGGTTGTTGTCATTTTGGAGAGTTTAGGAGCTGGAGTAGAGGTGCTTCTTGGCAGTGTGACTTTCACACATCCTGGGCCAGCGTAGAGGCAACATTTGGTGCACATGTGGGAGGTAAAACATCAGTCTTTAAGGATAAAATTTTTCGGGGGAGCTAAGGGAAGCATTTGAGGAGGAGATTGCTATATTTTTGGAGATTGGGAGGAGGGTTTTTCTTGTATTCCTTGCAAGCCGTATTCTTGAGCAGTTTGGAGGGCATAGGGCATATTGGAGGCCAAATTTTGGAGGTTGGATTCAGACCAAACACTTTCTGGGCTTTTGTGGGTTTTAAACAAGGTGATTGGGGCTAATTTTGTAGTGTTTTCTGAGTAGTGGAAGTGGATTTTCTTGCATTTTCTTTCCAGCCAACACTGTAGTTTTCTGGGCAGCGCAGAGCATTAGAGGAGCATTCATTTTCGAGTGCTTGATATCATTGTATCATCACCTGGGCTTTGTCATGCTTGCCATTGAGGCAAGCCCAGGTGCATGCCTCCATACTATTGTAGTCTCCCCATTGATTAATAAAATGGCTCAGCGAGTTCTACTTTTGGAGTTTTTATGACCATTTACTGATTGTTGAAAATTTTTGTTTATAAAATCGTTTTTTCTTTGCATATCACTGTTTATTTACGTTTGGAACATTACATTTTACCATGTTCATGCACAACATCTTGTACATAATCACGTTTTGCTTCCACAATTTCTTCAACTATATTGTTTAGGATAATTGTAGTCTCCATGTGTTGTATACCTTTTTCTACATCGGCAAACTCTTCCATAGCTTCTCTTGTTACCTCTACAATATCAAAATCTCTTGCTTCTCCCATTACATTCGGAAATTCATTAACAACTATAATGTTTTGCGACTCAACTTGATGTTGATCAATGCTGCTCCCTCTTTCACTATATGTCATTTCCAGAATATTCTAAGCTTCTTGGGATGTGGTTGATGCTATAATATTAGGAAGAATACTTCCATCCAAACCTTGTTGATTGGGAAACATTGTTGTTGCATCATACTACTTGTTCACAAAGATTTTATCCTTTTGAGCTTGTGTCATAGCTTCACAGACTACCTAACTCAAGGGTTCCTCGAACCCATTTGAAATAATGTTCCATAAATTATATATTTGTAATCTAGTTCTCATTTTAATAAACCCAAAATTCATAATTTTTACCAATGAAAATAGGTGATAGAAAATAAGAACATTGATCAGATCCATACTAATAAGTTTTGGCAGATAAAATCCACTAAGAAAAATCATATTGATCTTTCTCAAGAAACTCAAATACCTTTCGAAACCTTTTTTTAATCCTCGACTACTATTTTTCATTATTATTTTTAGATAATAATTAAAAAATACTAGAAAAAATCCCCGAGTCAAAAACAATTTCTTGAAATTTCACTTTTTCTTGTTTATCCTTTCTTGAACGTATTCTAAAAGGTTCTAAAATTTTAAATCACAGAATAATAATTCCATAACCTCAATACATAGCAAGTATTTGCATGACTAAGCATACGCAAAATTTTAATGACTAATTAAATCCAAAAGAAATCCTTTACATCCCTAATGCACCATTAACTCTTTACGTTAGCTACTTTGAAAAATGGGCAGACCTCTTGCGGAGTTGCCAAACTCTACCATATATTACCAGTAAGTATATATATATATATATATATATATATAGAGAGAGAGAGAGAGAGAGAGAGAGAGAGAGAGAGAGAGAGAGAGAGAGAGAGAGAGAGAGAGAGAGAGAGAGATATGTATAGATATATATTTCAAACAGAGATAGTTCTTACAGCGATGAATAATGGCTCATGGCAACAACTAGGGAAAATTCCTGTACCTACATACGACGACTGCTTTGTAGAGTAGTAGTGGTAGCTAGGAAACAATGGTTCTACTACAACAAATGCCATAGGGCTCACTCACCAAAAAAATGGTCAACCTTTTTATGTAGACCTCACACTTGGAAACTCAAATCTTTTATTTCACGATCTTCATGATCTGCGCTCCACTTTACGAAGAGTCTTAGGCTTGCTCTGAAATTTGTTTTCTCTTGGATATGCTCTCCATTCTGTGAAGAATGAAGAGTCTTATGTTGGTTTTGATACCATGAAAATTTTTACAGGGAGGTAAAAATTGAATGAGGAAAAAGCCTTCATATACCCTTGGGGCATTACACACTCTTCTCATTATAGATTTTACAGAGACTAGGAATTTTCCAGAACCACCTAAAATTAACTTCTAAAGATATCTAGGATTTGCATGAATTTCCTAAAAATGTCTTGATTGACAGTATCTCAAATATTTTTCTAAAATGACTTGAACTCACAGCTAACTGTCCACCTACTTCAATTAACAAGAGAGATTATTCTTTAACATTTTGGAAATAGGCTAATAGATAGTCATCAACACCCATAGGATCATCTTTTAAGCTATTAATATTATTTCAAATGACACAAACTAACAATGATGTAAATTAAAATTTGAATCAAAACATGGACAATATTGCAATACCTTGTTCTTTTCTCAATTAATACTTACAAAGAGTTTGCAGCTATTATAGGCTCCAAAAGAGTGGACTTCAGGGATTCTAAAGATTTGCTAAGCCATGAAGGTGAGGATAGGGATTATCTTTCAATCACATGGTTATAGCCTAAGTTATTTCGTTTGCCCAATTTAATACTTGAAGTTTAAATTTTGGTGAATTTCATAGCCAGCCAGTTAAATATACAATTTTGACACTTCACACTTGTGTCCCATTGTGTGCTTTCTATGAAAATTGATTACCCGATTCCTACTACAACAAGCTGATAATATTTCACCTACTTATTAAATTACTTGAAAAAGTTACTTGCAGTTTTCTACGGCAAATATTGAAATACATACAATGCAGCCTACACAAAATAAAATACTGCGCAAACTAAATACTGCGCTGGAGAGAAATAAACACACACATCAACACAATGTTTTTGGACAATGTCCCCGGAAAAACCCAATGTGGGAAAACCAACGCAACAGTTGAGGGTTTTGATTATTATGCAGTAGTAAATCTGAGTACAAATTGTTGGATGCCAAATTGTCTATCCAATACAGAGAAATGCTAACAAAGAGTTAGTGAGAAAAATCTCACATTGATTCGGGAGATTCGACACTGATCAGGGGCTGGTTGGCTGACCCCACGCTGCCTCTACGTAGCTTCTCCATCAATCCTATGCAGATCCATGTCAATCTTGCTAGGCTCTGCGTCACCTCCTCTGTTGATCTCTTGTTGTCTGGAAATTTGACCTTCTGGCCCTCCAATCTCACACCCCTACTTCTGGCATTGGATCTCGACTCTCCCAGTTCGATTTCGAACTCCCTTTTAAGCTCTACGCTGCCTCTACGTGGCACTGCATTGCCTCACTGAATTGCTCTATTTCCTCTCTGCTTTGCACTCTCCAAATCTGGAAAAATCTCCTCCAGACTACTATCCCTGCCCCTCACTACAAGAAGATCACTCGATCTCACTTTGGCAACTCAAAACTGCTACTCTTGAGAAATTCGATCTCTAATCTCTCATTCGATGTGTTCTCCAAGTGCCCATCAAGCTCCTTCTTATAATCTCTTGTTGGATCTCCAATGACCAAGATTAAATCATGATCAAAGTCTAAGATTAACTGGGATTTAATCCTCGTCTTCTTCTAGAAGATTCACACCATATTTAACTAATACTCTTTAATTAACCAAATTTCCTAAGTTTAGACTTAGGGACCCATTTAAAAAAGTTAATTATTTTAATTATATCACCTCTAGGTGGAATTTTCCCAAACGATTTCTGGGTATTGGAGAATGCATGTGTCTTAACCTCTCTACAAAATCTTGTGCCTAGAGCACATCCGATGCTACAGAAATCAACACTCCCTCTTAGCGAGGAATGTGCTCTAGTGTTGCAACCTACTAAAGCATCACTCTGTCTTTGCACCATCTCCTGTTGCGCTGCTGATGTCTAGCTCTACTGCCCACCAACTACTACGCAACTCTGATATGAGCTGCATCCGTGCTGCTGCTGAACTGCTGTCAACTACTACATTTGCATTGCAACCCTCTCTCCATATGTTGGTGCTGCAACTGCAACATCTGCAACGGAAAAGCATCCAAAATATTGAACCAACTGTGTTCAGTATGATGCATCCGTTGTTCGAGTTCTGACTGCTACTAGTCTCTGCACTGTCACTAAAGCCTCTGCGTTGCTTTTGACTCTGCTTTGTTCCAACTACATTGCTGCCAACTCTGCACTACGTTGCTCAGTCTCTAACCTGCTACTAGCTACTGCATCTATCACTCTAGCACCTGATTGCACCTGATTGCACCAACTGCCACTGGTCCATCCTACTACTGCATGTCTTGGGCTCCTGTAGCAAGGTAATGATTCATGAGGTGGACCTCCTTAAGAATCCTTCCCAACCTATAGCTCTCTGGGGCTACAGCTCTAGATCGCCCCACCTCACCCCTGGAGGCATCTCGACAAGCATGGCAAACCTTTCTTCCTCCAGTCTGGAGGACATATTGTCAATTTCTGAAGATGTAACTTGCTGATCCTGCTTCTCCTCCTTGTCCTTCTTTCTGAGAGGAAACTGAGTGCTATAGTGGCCCAACTCGCCACACCTGAAGCACTTGATCTTCGAAATATCCTTCTTTCTTTTGCGCTGCCCCTTTGATGCAAGGGCCACATCCTCCTCTTCCTTCACTGCTTTTTCCCCACTACTACTACTACCACTAATGGTGGCCTTCACTAGATCACACCTCATTTCCTCTTGTTGCAGATCAACCCACACACGTTCCCAATTTGGCAATTTTTCTCTACCTAGGATGCTCTAGACGAAAACTTGCCAATCTTATTCAATGCCAATCGTACAAACTCTGAGCGCTGGGCACTGACCCTATTGAAGCTAGTTGATCTACAAAAGCCTCCTACAAGCTCCCCTTTCTGCATCCTCGTGCATCTCAACTTCTCCTCTAAGTACATCTTTTGTTGCTTGGAAGATCCTTCGTACAACGTAGCTAATTCTTCCCACATATGTCGGGCAGTGTCCTTGCTAGCTATAAGGGATACCACATGATATCAAACTCTGGCGAGAATGATCCTCTTATCTCTCACCATCTCAGCCTGTACTTCTTGAGCAGATCTGCATCTCCGGGTACAACTACCACGCTATCGACATAAGTTTTGAGATCATGCTCATCTAGAAGGTAAGAAATCCTTGCCTTCCAGATCACATAGTTGGAGGTTTTGTCCAACTGATCTTGATCTCTCAACCCAACTGATGCCATCTCTCCTAAAAAACTAAAATTTATTCCTCTTCTCCTCTGTGCAACTGCTGCCTAGCTATTTGCACTCCCTTCTGGAGTGAGAAATACCACACACAACTACTGTTTCTCTGCTAAGAAAATTCAAACTTCTTGGCTAGAAGTCCTCTGAGGAATAAATTCCATCAGCATGTGTTATTCTTTTCTTCTGACGTTATTCTACTAGCAACTACTGCAAAATAACTGTGTCCTAGCTGAAGATATTCTTTGCAATGAAAATACGTTGCTCCCTTCTGCCTCTGGAAAGCTTCGATCTGGAAATCGAATTTCTTTGTCGACTCACTCAGAGAAATTGATATCTCCTCAAAACTTTGACCTCCTTGGCCTAAGGATTGTGATGCCTCTAGGGTTTCGAATTGTTACCTCTGCAGTGATTTCGAACTCCCTCTTCCTTTCTGCAATTGAGCTCTTCTGCTCACGATCTGTGCTTCAATACCATGTGAAAAATTGGCTACCCGATTCCTACTACAACAAGCTGACAATATTTCACTTGTTAACTTACTTGAACAAGTTACTTGTAGTTTTCTACGGAAAATACTGAAATACATACACTGCAACCTACAAAAAATAAAATAGTATGGAAACTAAACACTGCATTGGAGAGAAAAAAACATACACATCAACACAGTTGTTTTTGGACAATGTCCTTGGAGAAACCCAATGTGGAAAAACTGGTGCGGCAACTGAGGGTTTTAATTATTATGCAATGGGAAATATGAGTACAAATCATTGGATGCCCAAAACTAGCTATATGATACAGAGAGATGTTGGCAAAGAGTTAGTGACAAAAATCTCACACTAATTCAGGAGATCTGACACTGATCAGGGGTTGGATGGTTGGCCTCATGCTGCCTCTGTGCAGCTTCTGCATCAATCCTACACAGATCTACGTCAATCTGGCTAGGCTCTGCATCACCTCCTCTATTGATCTCTTGTTGTCTGGAAATTCAACCTTCTGGCCCTCCAGTCTCACACCCCGACTTTTGGCACTAGATCTTGACTCTCCCAGCTGGATTTCGAACTCCCTCTAAAGCTCTGCGATGCCTCTACATGGCACTATGCTGCCTCACTAAACTTCTCTATGCCCTCTCTACTTGCACTCTCCAGATCTGGAAAGCTCTCCTTCAGACTACCATCCTTGCCCCTCACTGCAAGAAGATCACTCAATCTCACTTTGGCAACCCAACGCTGCTGCTCTTGAGAAATTCGATGTTTGATCTCTCATTTGATGTGTTCTCCAAGTGCCCATCAAGCTCCTTCTTATAATCTCTTGTTGGAGCTCCAACGACCAAAATTAAATCGTAATCAAAGGCTAAGATTAACTAGGAGTTGATCCTCGTCTTATTCTAGAAGATTCACACCATATTTAATTAATACCCTTTAATTAACCAGATTTCCTAAGTTTAGACTTAGGGAACCATTTTAAAAAGTTAATTATTTTAATTAAATCACCTCTAGGTGGAATTTTCCCAAACGATTTCTGGGTATTGGAGAATGCATGTGTCTTAGCCTCTCTGCAAAATCTCGAGGCTAGAGAACATTTGATGCTACAGAAATCAACACTTTCTCCTTTTTCCATTTCATCGATCTTGTTCGCTCACATGAACTTATAAATTGTCATATCCCACGGGACTTAGGGACTCCAACAAACAACAGTTAGATACTTTAAGCTCATTTTGGGATAGTCATGGAATTTGATTCAACCTTACTTAGGCAAACATTATGGCCATTAGCATCTCAAAGAAAAGGACAAGGCATAGATGTTTTGGTGTCCTACACTTACCTTGGAGTTGTACTCTTTGGCCCATCCTTCATGACACTAGGATTAGAATCGAGAATGATTAGAGGTTACATGACATTAATAACCTTGGAGAGACAATGTTTCTAGCTTCAACGTTAAGATATGTGGGCTAAGATTCACCTCTTTCACACTCTAGTGATGCCTTCCCTCCTTTACAACTATGAGGTTTGCATCCCATTCCTAGGTTAGAGAGACATAAAGAGTGTACTCATTAGTATATTTTATAAGCATATAAATGCAAAGAAAATAGTTCTACATTCTAGCATCTAGGTTGACATTTTTTTCGGCCCACTACTCATATCCATGCTTTTCCATGTTCTCACCATGATAAAAATGATTTGATTTGTGGTGAACTTCCACTCAAGTTGTAAATAATATATTGATTAAATCATGGATTTGATGCATGGCGGACTTTCACTTAATTTGTAATAGGTATCATGGATTTGAAGCATGGTATTCTTTTTTATCCTTAATCAAACTTGTTAGAAAAGGGGTTGTAAATAGTTGGTATGTTAGAGCATCCTCCATCATTTAAACATGGATAAATTGGAAATCTTCTCCCTTAGATTTGTTCATAAATGGAGGTTAACTCACAAGGGGATATTATATAGGATTCAAAGCTAATATCTATAAAACCCACTTTAATGCCACATGAATTGAGCTAGGATGGCCTTTAAATCCTAAAATTCATCATTACTTTCACAACTACATGGATCTCAATGACAACCTCCTATGCACTCCTATATATATAGTAGACTACAACCACCTTGTAACTTAAGAGTTCCTCTAGCCTAACTTCATATTTTTCTCAAAATGGCTATGTCTAAAGACTTTCTAATCCTTAATTAACCCTATTGGAAAAGGTTTTGTAAATAGTTTGTATGTTAGAGTCTCCTCCAACATTCAAACATGGATGTCAGAAAGATTATCCCCTAGAGTTGTTCATTGATGAGAGCCAATTCAAAAGGGGATCTTATATAGGTTCCAAACATAAGACTGTAAAACCTATTTGATTTCCAATTGAGCTAAGAGAGCTTGTATCTCTTAAACTTCATCACTACTTCCACAACTACATGCATTTGAAGGACAACCTCATTTTCACTCCTATATATACTAGACTACAATTACCTTGTAGCTTAAGAGTTCCTCTAGCCTAATTTTATGTTTTTCTCCCATTTGCTATGCATAAAGGCACATCATCACCTCCAAAGGTAGTATTTCACTCATAGATTGTGTATGTAGGAACCTAAACAAAGGACAAGATCATCTTTATATGCCTTATTTATTATGAAATTTGCGGTTATGTTCATTACTTGTTCATGAACTTATAGTACAGGATTATCATAGTATGAGGAAATTCTATCAAAAACGATTCACCCTAAAACCTATAACCAAAATTAAATTGACCCACTTCAAATATTAGAACTAGAAAATTCCAATTCACCAAAAAATACATAAAATATTTAATATATCTATATATAAACCCAAACCATTAAACTCTAAATATGTAAATTGCTCTCGTATATATAATATTGTAAACATGAATATAGAAAAATGAGATATAGCACATTAGGAGAACATAGACATCTCTTTGATGTCTAATTGCACTCTACAACCTAGTATGGAGGAGATGTTGTAGTCTCCTTAAAATGAAACATTAGATAAACAAATAATAATTATAATAAAATGTGATGTGGACTCAATTACAAAGTAATAAAAATAATAATTCATTCAATTCAATTTGTTATATTGTAAATTTGTTTTTATTAGTAAAATTAAAAAAAAATCATAACATACATATCATATTAAAATAAATTTAAATGATAATGATTTATATTCATAACTATTATATTTCAGAACTTGATATTGAAATTTTCTTGAAAACAATTGTTATTGATATCAAAAGTTATCCAAATAAAAGAGTAAATTACATAGTCAAATAACATATTTCAAGACCTTTCTGAATTTATGTGTCATGCCTCTTAACTTATTATAATTGAGGAGAAACTAATTTTCGAAGATATTCATTTATATATATTTAATATCCTACCTTTGCTCAAGTCGGCCCAGCTAGTGGACAAGTCGACTTGACTTTGAACCCAAAGAACACTACAAATAGGCATTATGTGGAGGAGCCTAGGTACTCATTCGCTCAAGCAATTTGATTATATTTTTAGGTCTATTAAGTAATAGGTTTGAGGTTCATACCTCATGAACCAAGTAAAGTAAAGTTGAGTTGGACGCCGATTTGGAAGGGTTTTGGGTGTAATTCTTCAAAAGGGTTCCTGTTTTATGAGGCCTGTTAAGGCTAAGTTCTGTTGTTAAGGAGGCTAAGTTTAGAGTCTGTTGAAGAGACCTGGTTCTGGTGTGAAGGAGGATGATTTGAGGGGTTGTATGACCTATTCTTGTTTGAGTCTGAGGTTTTATTATTATTTGAGGTTGAGTTGTAGTCCTAGTTAAAGGCCAAATTATAAGACTTGTTATGGTTGGAGACCGGGTGTTGGAAAAATTATAGTCTGAGTTGGGTACAAGTTTCCAGGAGGGAAACCCTTCTTTTGAACAAGTTCTAAGCTAAAAAATTGTCTGTTGAATAGTAAAACCACTGTAATTTGGTGCTTACTGAGGATTGGTGTCCTCATCTTCTTGATAGGTTGAAGCCTGTTAATTTTGTAAGTTGATGCTTGTAGAGGATTTGGTTTCCTCACAATTGTTTGTAATAAATTGAAAATTGTTTGAAAAACATTTCTTCTTCAAGTTTGGATTTTCACTTTAATTCTTGTATTCAAGCATTGTGTTGATGATTAATTATGTGATGATATTTTATTTTTAAGATTAATAAAGTGAAAAAGTTTAAAACTAAGTGATATTGATTCAACTCACTCTCAATATCATTGTGTATTTTCAATAACTGGTATCAAATCAGGCTTCTTCAAGAACAATCTAACATCTACAAGAATATTTTACAGGGGCCATGGCTAGTCAAGAAGCATCAATCAAAATTCGTTTCTTTGATGGAACATTTTTTTGTTTTGGAAGATAAGAATGAAAACCCACTCAATGTCTCTTGGTGTTGAATTTTGGCAACCTGTTATAGATGGATATAAGGTTCCATCTTCTCGTTCAACTAATCAAGATGGGAGAAAGGCTTTGTATCTAATGCAAAAGCTATGAACTCCATTTTAAGTGGATTTTCAAAATGAGAATTTGTTAAATTTATGTAATGTGAATCAACTAAAGATATGTGGGACAAGATTGTAAGCAACTATGAAGGAGATGACAAAGCAAAGAAGGAAAATCTTCAGACTTTCCATAGATAGCATGAAAGCCAGAAAATGAATGATGAAGAAAATGATGCTACTTATTTTCTTCAAGTGGATGAAGTGGTTAATTCTCTAAAAGGACTTGGTGAAAAAGTTAAAGAAACAACAATTGTTCAAAATTTTTTGTGGTCTCTTCCTCTGCATTTTGATGTCAAAGTATCTATGATAAAAGAATTAAAGGATTTGGAGAATCTAAAAATGGACAAGCTTCACGGAATTCTCACTGCATATGAAATGAGGACGAGAAATTCATCACATAAGGAAGCAACATTTAAAGCATCTAATAAGTCAAGAAAATGCAAGTCTAGTGACTGCTCCAGTGATGAATCCAATACAGAAATGGCTTAGCTAGTTAGAAAACTAAAAAAAAAGATCCAAATCCAAAGGTAATCTACCTCTCATTTATTTCAATTTTGGTAAGATAGGACATTTTTTTGCTAATTTTCTTTCAAGAAAGATAATGATGATGAGGAAGAACCCAGAAAAAGGGTCTTCAAAGAAAATCTTCAAAAAAGAACATTCTCTACTCCAAAGAAGATAATGATTTCTCTGAAGAAGAAGAATATGATTCTAATGATGATAGAAGAGAGATCCTATTTTTAGCTACAAATGAAGAATCCAACATAGACAAATTAGAAGAGAAAAAAAAATAGAAGAAGAAGGTGTTGAAGGCATAGTGGATCTTGAAGCAGAACTCATCAATGCATTAGAAAATATTGATAACCTCAGGAAGAAGAAGAAAATATATCCAAGGAAATCATCTTCATCAAGGCTGAAAAAGAGGAAGAAAAAAGAGTGGAAGAAGTGTTGAATAGTCTGCTAAATGAAAAGGAAGAAAATTGTGAGAAACTTGAAGCAAAAATTGTCTCATTAAGGAAAGAGATAAATAAGGTCAACAACATGAAAAGCTCTCAAACCCTGGATGCTATTCTCAGTATTCAAAGTCCACCATATGACAAGACTGGTCTTGGTTATATGGGTGAGAATTCATACAAATAAGATGCAAATCCCAAGTCACCAAGAAAGGAAGTTGAAGAAAAGCCTGAAAGTTCCAATCTTGGTAAGAGCAAGGACAAAAGTAAGGAGTAGTCTGGAAACACTACTACACTAAAAAGTTATGTTGATTCTCTCAAGAAGTCCATTCACAATGCAGGTAGAAATATGATAAGGGACAAGAAACAAAAATATTCTCCAAAGTAGATCAACTCCAGAAGAACTGTTCCATTAAAGCAATCATACATAGCCAGGCATAAAAATATTTTTCTTGGTCATTGTATTTTATGAAAAAAATTGGACATCGAGCAAGAGAGTGTAAATATTATAATATTTATAAAATAGGTTCTCATCAAACCTCTAGGAATAAGCTTGTAGACAAAAAAATCAAAGATACTTATGGATTTAATAATAGAAATAATAATTCCTTTTCTCCATTATCCAAGTATACTATAGAGTGTTATAGATGCAACAATTTTGTACATATAGCACGAGATTGTCCTACAAAATCAAGAAAAGGGTTTTGGAAGAAAAATCAAGAAGAACCACCAATAGAAAAATGTGATCTAGTTATGTAATTCTTGAAACAATCAAATTTAGTGGTATGTTGATAGAAAGTGCTCTAGACACGTGACCAAAGATCAAAATAAATTTATTACTCGAAAAGAAGAAAAGGTAGGAAATATGAGTTTTGGAGACAATAGATTTGCAAAAATCAATGGAAGAGGTATTGTAAGCCTTGAAAAGGATAGGACAAAAGTGCAAAACGTTTTGTACATTGAAGGACTATCTTTTAAGTGTCAGCGAAATGTGCGATCAGATTATGATCTCACTTTTGATGCTAAATATTGTGAAATAAGCAAGACTAATTCATAAACATTAGTGGGAAGAGTGATAAGTACTCCAGGAAATGTATATATTCTTGATGAAATTCAATGAGAAAAATGCTACATTGGACAAACATATGAGATTTGGTTATGGCATAAAAGGCTAGGACACTTGAGCTTTGATAGTTTGGTAAAAATCAATAGAACACAAGTAGTGAGAGATATGCCCAAAATATCGAAACCAACAAGTGCCATCTATGAATCTTGACAACATAGGAAATAGATACAAGTGAGCGTGAAGTCAAGGGAGTGTTCAACATCAATACCACTAGATATTTTTCACACAAATCTCCACGAACCAATAAGAACACCAACCCTGCAAGGTGAAAGGTAATTTATGTTGTTTATTGATGATTATACTAGAATGGTTTGGGTTTCATTTCTTAAAGAAAAATTAAAAACACTAGATACTTTCAAATCATTCAAAGCCTTAATGAATATGAAAGTAATCTAAGAATCAAATGTTTAAGATCATATATAGGAGGTGAATTTACCTCAAATGATTTTAATGAATTATGTGAGAAATATGGAATCAAGACACAACTTTTAGTTGCAAGAGCTCCACAATAGAAAGGAGTCGTAGAAAGAAAGAACAAATCAGTGCAAGAAACATCAAGAACAATGTTGTTATAGGCTAAATTAACAGATAAATTTGGAGAGAATCATTTTCTACATCAGTTTACATCATGAAAAGGGCACAACTCTAAGTTAACATCGATAAGACACCATATGAGTTATGGAAAGGCAGTCCAATTTCAGTTAAGTATTTCTAAAATTTTGGAAGAAAGTGTTATGTGAAGATAAGTGATGATAATTTGGGAAAATTTGATTCTAGAGTGGATGAGGGAATCTTCCTTGGATACTCAACAAGAAGCAAAGCTTAAAAATGATACAATAAAGGGTTATACAAAGTTGTGTAATGCATTGATGTAAGAATAGATGAAGCTTGGATAGAGAAAGACGCAAGAAAAACAAGTGAGAATTTAGAAGATACCATCTACGTGGACCAAGAAGAGATTACTACAAAGGAAGAGAAGGAAAAAGAAGAATAATCTTCATCCAATACAAATTTTAAATTTGTGCAAAAACATCACCCAGAGAACCAAATTATTGGAGATGTTGATGCAGGTATACAAACCCAAAGAAGAATGACCAATACACCAGGAAAAGCCAATTTTTCCTTGCTATCCAAAATAGAGCCAAGGGACTTTGCACAATCTAGTAAGGTGGGTGAATGCTATGGAAGAAGAATTGAATCAAACTCTTAGAAAAATGGAACCTGGGAACTTGTTCCATGATCGAAATATAAAAATGTGATTGGGACTATGTGGGTATTCAAAAATAAGATGAATGAAGAAGGACAAATTATCAGAAATATGGCGAGAATTTTTTGTAAGGGATATGCAAAAATTGAAGGAAATGACTTTGAGGAAAGTTTTGCTCCAGTTTCCATATTAGAAGGAATAAGAATTTTTTGCATGTTCAAAAGACTTCAAAGTTTATTAGATGGATGTTAAATCAATCTTTCTAACTGGATATTTAAAGGAAGAAGTATACATCGAACAACCAGAAGGTTTTGAATTTTCCGAGAATAAAGATTATGTGTGCAAATTGAAGAAAGCTCTTTATGGGTTAAAACAAGCTCCAAGAGCTTGGTATGCCAGGCTAGACCACTATCTTCTACAACAAGGCTTCAAAAGAGGGGTTGTTGACAATAATATTTACATCAATATGTAAAGGGACAATTTAATAATTACACTTGTATACGTATATGATCTCATTTTTTGGAAGCAATAACGATGATATGAGTCATGGATTTACTCAGGAAATTTCAAATTAACTCGAAATGTCAATGATTGGAGAATTATCCTTCTTCCTTGGACTACATGTTTCTCAAAGCGACGAAGGAATATACATTGACCAAACCAAATACCTTAATGAGATGCTCAAGCGGTTTTGAATGGAAGAATGTGCACTAGTCAGTGTCCCTATGATTACTTGATGAAAGTTGAGTAAGGATGATGAATCTCCTGATGTCAATTCAACACTTTACATGTTTATGATTGTGATTCTACTATACTTGACAGCGTCGAGACTAGACATTATTCAATAAATAGGAATGATTGCATGATTTCAATCAGCACCAAAGGAATCACATATGCAAGAAATCAAGAGGATATTTCGATACTTAAATGTCACACTTGATTTTTGGATTTGGTATTCACATTAACAACATACACAAAAGCTAAATGTCAGTGTGTGTAGCATCAGATGGTGTTCTAGTCTCGAGACTTTGTGGAGAGGCTAAAACACATGAGTTCTCCAAAAACCAGAAATTGTTTCTGGAAATTCCACCTAGAGATGGCTCAATTTAATTACTTGATAATAATTAAAATTTCCTTAGTCTAACTTAGCAAAAATGGTTAATTAATCGTAATTAATTGAGAAAGGTGAGAATTCTCTAGAAACTCACATGGATCGACTTAGATATGATCTCGACCATCAATTAAGTTTTAATCATGGTTGTTGGAGACCCAATTGGAGATTATAAGAAGAGGTCGATGGTAGATGGAGAATACACAAGTGCATATACTCAGTTGCCAAGGCAGGTCGAATTCCCAATATGAGGAGTGAGTCAGTAGTGGAGGTTGAGTTAGTCCTTGAGTAGCAGGTGGCAACAGAGGTCAGCAGTATCCAGAGGAAAATTTTCCAAGTATAGAGAGTCAGATTGAGGGAGTGTGAGTATGCCCAGAGGGTCTACGCAAGGATTGTGTAGGCTGCAACAACAGTGCAGTTTGATCTAGATGGAGGGGCAGTCGATTCAGTAGCTCGAAGTCATGATTTTTATCAGAAGGGCTAGTGAATGAGTAGCTCGAAGTCATGATTTTTATCAGAAGGGCCAATGAATCAGTTCTAGAGCTAGAGAGAAGCAAATTTGCAAATTTTAGAAGTTTCCAGAGGCAATAGCAACAAGGTCTACGCAAGCACTACGCAGAGGCTGACGCAGAGGGAACTTCAAATTGTTGAGGGGCCAGTTTCTGGAGCTGAAATTAGATGTAGGGTGAGGCAATATCCTCACAATAATTTTGTTAGTGATTTTCTCAGATTGGATTGCCAATTTGGTATCCAAATTATTGTACTCAAATTTTCTGCCGCAAATAATAATATGAACCCTCATCTGCTACTACCTATTTCCCCACAATGGTTTTTTTCGGGGACTTTTGTCCAAAAATAACATGTCATTTTTATGTGTGTGTGCTAACATTTCTCAGTGTCCAACACTTTTATTTTCCATAATATTTTATTTGCGAAGATTTCAGTGTGATTAATTCATTGTTGCCATAGCAATAAACTACATAATTAATTTTACATTTAGAATAATTAATTCCAAACGATGCAATAGTTGAAATTTTCGCATGGTATCAGAGTTGATTTGATCGAACAGGAAGCTCAGAAGAAGAAGGGAGAAATCGTCCAAATTCAGAGGGATTATAGCAGTTCAACTTGCAGATTTGCGCAGAAGTTGGCCAGGGAGTTCGAACTGTTGGGTAGAGGGTTCAATTTTTCTAGTACAGGTGGCAGGAAAATTTCGCAGAGCCCAGTAGCAGTTATAGCAGGAAGTAGTGAAGCCGAGAATTTATTCCGGTGAAGCAGATAAATATTTTCGCTAAGCAGTTTTTTGTGTTTGGGTACAAAGGGTTTTGCAGCAGTTTGCTAAAGAAAAATCAGTGTCAGGTGGAAGAGGAATAGCACAAAATTTGTCTTCAGTAAATTCTTCAATAAAGCCATGGACAAAGTTCATATTTAGGAGGCTTTAGAATTGTCTTCCAGGTTGGAGGCCAAATTTGCTTGCTTATCAGGCTCAACCTCACAGGGTGTCTAGTATATAGACAGTGGATCGTCAACTCACATGAAAAGGGTTAGAGAATATTTCTCTAGCTACAGTGAGGAGCAGATGGACTTCTAGATTACGATGGGAAACATAACGAAGTGTACTCCCATGGGGAGGGGCACTGTTGATTTTCAGAGGGAGTCATGAGCAAGTACCAGCACTACATATGTATTACATGTGCCAGGATTGGGTATGCACTTGATTTCAGTATCCCACCTACATGATAAGGGATATGATGTCCACTTCATAGGGAAGAAGGTGTTTGTCAAACACCTGAGCTGGAAGAGGTTGAGATAGATTGGAGTTTGAAGCAATAGGTTGTATAGGTTGCATTGCAATTCTCCAATGGCTAAAATAAGCAGCGACAATAACAGTTGGAAGGAATTGAATGAGCTATGTCATAGGAGAATGGGACATTTATGTGAAAATTTGGAATACACAAATTATTATTGCAACAACTGATTAATTATCTTCTTTTTGTTGAATTAATGAACAAATTAATTACTACATCCTACAACAAATACTAAAACTAATATATTGTAGCCTTCACCAATTAAATTAACTGCAGAAACAAGAAACTAAACAAGAACGAAATACACAACACATGAAACTGTTATTTTTGTATGAGTGTCCCCGGAAAAACCCAATGCGGGAAAATTAGTGCAATAGCTAAGGGTTTGTATTATTAAGCAGTAGTTTTCTGAATAATCTTTGGATGCCTTGTTGGTTATCCAATACAGAGAATATGATTGGTAGAATATTAGTGAGAAATATCTCACACTATCACCCACGATCTGACTTTGATCCAGGCCCTGGATGGCTGGCCACACACTGGCTGTGCGTAGCTACTGCGCCAGCCTACGTAGTTCTGCGTCAACATCTCTAGGGATTTGCATCACCTCTTCCTGGATCTCCTACTATTTGGAGCTTTGTTCCTCTATATCTCCAGTCTCACACCCCAGATTCTGGCTTAGGAACTCGACTTCCCAACTGAATTTCAGACCCTCTGTGAAGCACTACGTTGTCTCTACCTCCTCCATGATGTATTCCAAGATCAAGAAATCTCCCTCTGGAATTATCTTTGCCCCTCACTGCAAAAAATATACTCAATCGATTCTCTAGCAAATTTTGCTACCCTCTCTGTAAAATTCGATCTCTTGATCTCTTTCTGACGTGTCTTCCAAATGCCCATTGAAGTCCTTTTTATAATCCTCTAGTTGAGTAATCAACGGCCTAAATATGATTCTAATCATTGGCTCTGATCATTTGGACTCCATCTTCGTCTTCTTCTAGAAGTTTCACCCTCAATTTGATTAATACCCTTCAATTATTTTAATTTCCTAAGTTTAGACTTATGCACCCATTAAAAATAATTAATTATTTTAATAAGACTATTTCTGGATGGAATTTTCTAAAACGATTTTTGAGTATTGTGGAATACATGTCCTAGCCTCCTTGCGAATTTTGAGGCTTAGAGCACATTCGATGCTACTAGAAATCAACACTCCCTCTTAGCAAGGAATTTCACTCTAGTAATGTAACTTGTTGAAGCATCAACCTTCTTTGAAACATCTCCCTCTGCGTTGTTGATGTCTGACATCGCTGCCCACCAACTACCGCACAAATGTTGCATCTGTACTGTTGTTGAACCTGCCACTGCCAACATTGCATCTATACTGCAACCCTCATAAGTTCCGCATCTATGCTGCGACTGGCACTGGCACTGCCAACACTGCATCTGCACTGCAACCTTCTCCAACTGTTGTTGCTACTACATCAACAACAGAAAAGCATCCAAAATTATTAAACAGGTGATCAACATGATGCATCTGTTGTTGGAGTTATGACTGTTGCTAGTCTTTGTGCTGACTCTCTAAAGCCTCTGTGTTGTTTCTGACTCTGCACTGTGCCAAATGCGCTGCTACCATTTTTTGCTTAGTCTTTAGTGCTCCTAACCACTGCAATTGTCACTCCGACACTCCTCTGCACCAACTGACACTGGTCCATCTTGCTACTTCTGATCTGGGATCTCGTAGCAAGGTATTGATTCGAGAGGTGGACTCCTCAAGGATCCTGCCCATCTGTAGTTCTTTCGAACTATAGTACTATATCACCTGATCTCTCCCCTAGGGTATCTGGGCAACCATTGCAAACTCCTCTTTCTCGATCTTTGTGGATGTAGCCTTCAGATCATGCTTCTCGTCTTTTTCCTTCTTCTTGGAAGGAAACTATGTAGCGTAGTGACCAAATTCACCACACTAGAAGCACTTGATCTTCGAAACATATTTCTTCTTCGTTCGTTGCTCTTGCTGACCTTAGATGCAAGGGCTGCATTTTCTTCCTCCTCCTTGGGCTTCATCCCATTGTTGTTTCTGCTATCAAGTTTGTACTTGACTAAGTCTCTCCTCATCTCTTCCTGCTGAAGAGTGGCTCACATTCCTTCCCAATTCGGAAATCTCTCTCTGCCCAGGATACTCTGGACAAACACTTACCATTCTTTTGAGACTGAATTCAGAGCTAGCCTCACCATCTCGGTAGGCTGAGGTGTTGACCCCACAACAACCAAAGAGTCTCATATTCCAGAAGCTTCATTAGGAACGGATCAATGTGTCCCCCCTTCTGCATCTGTGTGGATCTCATCTTTTGCTCCAAGTACATATTCCACTACTCGGAAGATCCTTCATATAGCGTAGCCAATGCTTCCCACATCTACTGAGTAGTATCGTTGCCGACAATGTGACACATTATGTGATGTCTCGCTCCGTCGAGGATCAATCGCTTGGCCTTTGCCATCTGACCCTTGTACTTCTTGAGCGGCTCTGGATCCATAGGTATAACTACCACATTGTCAACATAGGTTTTGAGATCGTGCTCATCTAGAAGGGATGAGATCCTTGCCTTCCATATCACATAGTTGGATGCACCCTCCAACGATCTTGATCTCGCAACCCATTAGCTTCCACCTCTGCCAACAAAATGTTGAATTGCCTCCTCTCTCCTCTGCGCAGCACTAGGCTAGCCTACTCATTCCTTGCTGTAGTTTGTAGATCATATCCTCTCTAATTTGCTCAACAATAGAGAAATCAAATTCCCTGGATAGGAATCCTTTGAGGAAGAAATTCCCTCAACAATGTCTCCTTCTTCCTTTTGACGCTTTTCTGCCCCAGCAATTGTTGTAGAAAAACCGCGTCTCACCAGAAAACTGCTCTACGCTCATGCTTCTGCACTGCTCCATCTGACACTGGAAAACTTCGGATATGGAAATCTTTCTCTCTGTTGACTCACTCAGAGAGATATTTTCCCATGAAATTTTTTCCTCCTGGCCTGGACTGCGTAATCCCTATGGGGATTCAATTTGCTACTTATGTAGCACTTTGAATTCCCTCCTCCTCTTCAATGTTGGGCTCTTCTAACTTTTCTCTCTTGCTTCATTTGTGCTCTGATACCATGTGAAAATTTGGAAGACCCAAATTTCTACTGCAGCAACTGATTAATTATCTTCTATTTGTTGAATTACTGAACAAATTATCTACTACATCCTACTACAAATACCAAAACTAATACACTGTAGCCTTCACCAATTAAATTAAATGCGGAAACAAGAAACTGAGCAAGAAATAAATACACAACACATGACACCGTTTTTTTTGACAATGTCCCGAAAAAATCCCAATGCGAGAAAACCAGTGCAGCAGCTAAGGGTTTGTATTACTAAGCAGTAGTTTTTTGAATACAATCTTTGGATGCCTTGTTGGCTATCCAATATAGAGAATCTGACTGGTAGAATATTAGTGAGAAATACCTCACACTATCATTAACAATTCGACTCTGATCTAGGCCCTAGATGGCTAGCCCCACGTTGGCTCTGCGCAGCTACTACGTCAACCTATCTTGGGGTCTGTGTTAATTTGGGGTAGCATCGGATGTGGTCTATCCATGAAAAATGGTGGAAAGGCTAAAACACATGAGATCTCCAAGACCTAGAAATGGTTTGCGCAAATTCTACCGGTTAAGGAGATATTAAAATGATTAATATTTTTAATGGAGTTCCTAAGTCTAAACTTAGGAAATATAAAATATTAATGGGTATTAATATAAAACTGGTTTAGAAGGTTCCAAATGACATGGATCAAGCCAAATCTAATCTTAGCTGTTGACTAGAGATGTAATCTCGACCGTTGAAGGACCAACAGGACAAGTAAAAGAAGAGGCTTGAGGGTCTATTGGTGAACACATCAAGATTGATCAGTGAGTTCGATTTTCTGGAGTGGGGCTTGTTCAGAAAATTCGAACAAGTGATCTGTTGCAGCGAGGGGTAGTGAGTACATAGTGGAGAGGTGGAGATAGTTCCTAAGGGTCAGCGTAGTGAGTGAAGAGGCTGACACAGAGGCAACCAGAGCTACGCAGAGGCAGCAGGAGCCATGTAAGGGCAGCTAGAGACTGTGCAGAGGCTGAGGGGCATGCGTGGGTGACGCAGAAGGCTAGAGAGTTGACGCAGAGAGGAAGAAGGCTGATGTAGAGGGTTCCATAGCTACGCTGAGACTATCAAGGCCGACGTAGTGCCTAGGAGAAGCGTTGGAAAGATTTTCGTGGGGAAAACTAGTTGAATATCTGTCTCTGAGAAGACGTATTTCTATCGTGCAACAATCTTTGTTGGGTTATCCATTTCGGCACCCTAATTGCACTCAAGAAATTTGCATAATAATAGAACCCTCAGAACTGCTACACTGGTTTTCTTGCATTAGGTTTTTCCGGTGACGATTGTTCAAAAATAACGGTGTCGCTTGTGTGTTTGTCTAGTATTTCAGTTGTTGATCTGTATATGAGTTAAGGTTGCATTTGTGTTTATTTTCAGTATTTATATGTATAAATAACTTGCTAATGAAATAAACAAGTCGGTGAAATAAACCAGATATTGCAGTAGGGATTTCTAACATGTTAGACTTAGAAATTTCAACATGGTACCAGAGCATTGCAAATCACAGGAGGACTGAAGGCACCTGCAGATATCAGAAATTTGCAGCAGAGTAGCAGTTGTCCCGAGAGACAGAGTTTCTCCTAAGCAGAAGGCAGCAGAGAAGGAGTGACAGAGAGGGCCTGTGTCATAATTTCGAGCCAGAGAGAGGCAGAAGAGGCTCATGAAGAGCCATGTCATTCTACTTAGCCAGGTAGGCTTGATGCAGTTGGCCAGAGGAGTGATTCAGCCTTTGCCGAGATTGCATAGAGCTAGAAGGCTCAGGTTCTTCAGTTGTTGGGGCCCGGGGAGCTGTGGGAAGATTGTGGATCGAGAAGCTGGCGGGGTGTTGTTTCTGTCGAAGCAGAATAGTACCTAACGGGACAAAACCAAGGTAGAGGGAGTCGCTACCTAGGCAGATTTCTAGCTAAGAAATGCATATTAGTGTTGCAGGAGAAAATGGGATCAGAGAGGAGCGGTTCGACAGTTGGAGGAGAATTTTCAGAGGGAAATTGAGACTTAAAGGGAGTCGAGGAGAGGATTTCCAAGAGGGAAATCGAAATTCAGAGGGATTCTAAGAGAGAACTTCCAGGAGGGAAGTCGAGACTCAGAGGGAGTCGAGGAGAAGAGCAGAGATGGTAATGAATAGACTGAGGGATCAAGATAGGCTAGACGGGGCTTCCAACTTTGTGATTTGGAAGGTCAGGATCCTATCCATTCTGGATAGACATCACATCAAGGCCTTCGCCTTGAGAACTGTGGCCATCCCAGTCGACCAAGCTGACAATGAAAGGTATGAGGATGCGATGGCTAGGGCGAAATGCATAATACTTGATGGGGTCAAGGATCATGTGGTCCAACATACTGCCAAGAAGGAGATGACAAAGGAAATGTGGGGATACCTTGAAGACATTGTATCAAGGCACTTCCGTTCAGAGGAAGATGCTACTAGAAAATCAGCTGCGATCATACCAGATGCAAAAGGGGGAGCAGATAGATCACTTCCTAAACATATTGAAGGAGATTCGGCACAACTGACTTCCATAGGGGCCACGTCAGATCAGGAGTTGATCGTGAAGACTGCCCTAAAATGCAGTCTCTGAGGAGTGGGAGACATTCGTCCAGAGCATTCTGGCAGAGCGCATCTTCCAGATTGGGAAGAATTGTGGGCAACTCATCGCTAAGAAGAGATCAGATTGCTAACCGCTTGGAAGTAGCGGAAAAGGAGTCTGGG